>QNGE01005834.1:0-38287 GCA_008508345.1 Paragonimus westermani
CTGACACTGAGCAAGGAAAACCGAATGGATCCGGGAACCTTGAGCCGTTGCCTGGAACCCGTGTATCAATCGCTGAATTAGAGGTAAGAAGTCCTGGATGTCTTATGAGAGAAGATTTAGCGGATTTTGACGTGGCCAGGAAAGCCATTTGCCAAAGAATCTTGTAGGGCAGCCAGCGATAGATCTCACAAGTCGCACCTGATGAACCCTGCGACCGGTGCTTATGGCTGCTGTACACCGGCTATGGGAATGTTTGCATGCCAGGTGTGAGGCGCCGTCTCTTTCGAAAATAAAGGCACTCTATGAGGCAGACTTCTGTTTCATTAGACGCTTGGTTGGTGGTTCGGTCCAAGTCGATCTGCAGGTAGGGCACAAAATGTTAAGTGGATTGTAGTGGTTACCGCGGTATTTAGATGAAACAAAATGCGCCCTGGATGTACATCTACCGCGCGACATTCTCCAGGAGGTGGCCGGTTGGATGAAGGTAAGTGTTCCCGCGTCTTTCAATGGTTGGCTCTCCTGAAATTGCGTGATGTCAGGTAGTAAGTGGGAACCGATTGCAGTGTGGTCGCTTACATCTAGTGGCGAATTAACTTCAGTTATGCCCACCATGCGTGACCGAGTAGTTAACACCATAATTATTGGGGATGACCTGTTATCCACTCTCCATCTCGTTGGTCGGCTGACGTTCTGGATGAGTCCTACTTCCAGCACGAGATAGCAGAACTCACCGTGGTCAGCGTCGGACGTTAGCATGCTGAAGAGACCCTCATGCGAGAGGTTGAGGTGTCCTAGTGTTGTATAACAGGCAGTTTCGTTGTGAGTAGTATACTGCTCACAATTAGTATATTACCCACAGGCGACATTCAGGAGGAAGAGAACAAGCTTCGAACACGACGAACGAGAAGAGACTATCGGAACAGTATATACTTGCTGTGTAAGAACTTTCACGAAGGCGAATGACAACGTACTGTCACCCAATGTATGAGTGCATGTCTGTCGTGCAAACGAGTGCACGCGGTTATGCTTTGGTTTTTGACATGACCTTTACGCAAGTTTGCACAATAAACGAGTTTGCTGACCAAGCGTCTTTTGCGGACACAACACCAGAACGGTGGCGCGGCATCCAAGGTTTACACTCTCCCATCTAGTGGTACAATGCACTTTTTATTGCATTCTGGAGCTGCGGACTGGGCACGAAAATCGACACCGACAGTGACGCGTGATCTCTGATATGTGTTGACATTTATCCACTGGCACTCATCAAGCGAGAGCAAAACTGGGTCTCTGTTTGGTGGTTGCGCGGAGTTCAGCGTTAACTTAGGCCGCTTAGTTCTCACCTCTATTGCCCATCCGATCTCTGCAGAAGATGGAATATCCAGGAAGCCCTATCTCCTGACCTGATATGATAGAAGCTAGTCATATCTACGCTTCACCCACGATCTTGGGCTACTTTGATTCGAAAAGCTCTCGCAATCCCTACACTTTTTTCACTAAAGAAGGAAAAATGGTAAGCATACGTCACCAGCTAGATACATGTACCTGTGTAGTCTTATAGGTCTACCTCCAGAAGTGCGACGGGTACTACCTCTCGCTAGTCCGACCTTTTCAATATCGGTTATACCAATCTTTTTATGTGTTGCAGGTGTTTGGCTCCTGAGGTGCTCCTGCATCATGACCACAGTGGCCAGACTTGCCGCCATGAGAGATATATCAGTGGGAAACGTTCCACTTTGGACAGAAGTTGTGTGCGCGAAGTTGGAGTTCAGGTGGGAATTTGTTTTTCAACGACCGCCAACTCTGACGCACGGTGGAAATCTCTTGTGAACAGGGTGATTCACAATAGTCTGAAAGCTGAGATGGAGGCCAAATGTCTTGAGTATGAAGGCGTTGAATAGATCATATTCCGCATTTGCCTACGTCTAGGTCTAGTGTGGCCCGAAGGAACTTCCAGTGGTCACTGTCGTGCCTCTGTGTAAGTAACCCGTTCACATCCTCCAGCTCCTCTACATCGTGTAAAACTGAATTGCTAGTTTGATCGCAACGGGAACCTTGGAGGTGGCAGTATGCCGTTCGCCCTGTCTCCCTGACCACCCAAGGGAAGTCGCGTCTTAATCTTAGGCAACGGTAACTTGGTTTATGGCAGGGGTAAAGCCGTTAAGAAAAACTCCTCAGCGTGCTCTACTTGGTCGAGCGTGACACGGATTGAATAAGGGTGTCCGTCCTATTGAGACGTAGGAATCCTGCATAGCGTGGGTTTATCTTTCACGTCCAGATTGAGTAGATCTCCATTGCAACTAATCATCAACTTTCTTCCGGTTTAGCAACGCACTCTCTCCTTCTGAAGTGTTGGGGATAATGAGACCGCCTAGCGAACTCCGCACAGTGACCACTCCTAGGGGTGTTTGTGCGTCGTGGTCTGCGCTGGGGAACAGTTGTTTGATTACGGCATTCGGCTAATGGTTTATAGCTTTCCTGGTTCAAGATGATATGTAACTTGGACGCACCAACTTGTGACAGAGTCACAGTGCACCTACCACGCTTCCGTCTAGCGTAATCTTTCGAGACCGAATTACTGGCTGGTACGAGGAGCGAAAGTGTATGGCTTCGGATGTGTGTGGCTAGGATATTGTCGGTTGCCAGTGGTTTATCGGGGATGTTGGTTATAGAAGTGAGGAACTGACTAAGTTGCCTGCTCTGTCTTTGTCCCGGGTGATGTCACCCTTGGGAACATCTAACCTGCAAGTCATACAATGGTATCTGAGTACCGGTGTGAGTAGGTTTCGGAGCATTAAATACAAGTTTATGGAGAACTCGGGCCACTTTCACAATGGACTCAGTAGTTCCGGAAGTCAGAAGCCATGGTTTTACTAGGATGTCTTACTATCTTTGAGCACGACCGCAAGCGTCGGAGGTCGGATTAACTTGAATTCCCATGCCAACTAACTACTCTACGGAGCTTGTGAAGTTTATAAGAACAACACGATGAGAAAGCGAACAACGCTTGCTGAACATGATGTTCTGCGAATCGCTGTTGTGTCTCGGTTTACTGCTGAGTTAATGCAATGAATGGTGTGTTGGTGGCTGGTATCGCTCAATGAATTTCGTGTAGTAGAAACAACTGGAGCTTCTCTGAATCCCTCCGCCAAGTTAATAACGTTTCATCTTGGCGATTTGTGGTAATGAATCCGTTTTCCCTTCCCTTCCAAAATCCGTCGAGTTAAATTTGATTTTCGCGCCGTTCGATTCCGGACTTGATGGAAGCCTACACACGTAGACATTCTGATGTTCGACTGGTGTGATCCGTAGACTGGCCAGAATGCGTTCTTGTTGATGTAATGGTCTCAAGCAGTGACCTAAGGGTTTGGTGACCACCAATCAGGGTTCATTTGTAAACCAGGCGAAAAGTGCTGTACAGTTATCCGTGGCACTAATCGTGTTCTCTCAACTGTCCTAGGTGGTCCCAGACTATGCTAGAGCCGACTGCTTGACATATTTGGAACATTACTGAAAACATATGGTTTGTTCCCGACTTATGATACGTTGGTTTAATTCGATACCAGTTAGGTTTGGATTTCGACTGCTAAACAAAAAAGACGTTCTGAACCGGTTGAAATTTATCCACAGGACGTGAATGCTGCCGTTGGTATATCGTCAGTATGTGAGTTTGGAATATGACGTGAGTGATTGTGGACCGAATATTTAGAAAAGTATTAAATATGCCCAATGTTCTGTGGGAAAATTTTTGTTTTAATGCGTAAAAGATGTTTATTTAGGAAGCCAAGGAATTGCGCTAAGTTACTAGCGAAATAGGTTGACGAGACAGCTGAAGTTTTATCATTTCGTGGATACATGGAATTAGCCACCAATGATTAATAAACACGCACCGCGTAGGTTGTAGACCATTTTTCTTGAAGTTTTGCGTTTGATGTTCCCTGAAATAGGTGTCGACAGGTGATAAGGTTGAGTGTTCATGAGCATCCCTACGTTTTACTGGAAACCATTGAAATTTGCAGGCTCCGTGGGTAGGTAGATAGGGCTGCAGCTGATGACCTCTAAAGATAATGCGGGCGAAAGTCGGCGTGCTCCCCTTAGGATATATACTGCTCATGGTAATCGGGTGCAAGCAGCCTTGGCATTGAGGTAACAAAGAAATCGGCAAATTTGTGCAGTTTCACAACCACCAAAGAGATGAAATTTCATGTGTTTTCGGAAAAGCAAAGAGGTTTAAAGAGAAGTGAGGCATTGATTTGCATGAAGCACTTCTGCGTGAACCGTTCGACGGTCAGCATACGTCCGCCCTGTAGTCAAAGCGCCACAACCTGTGGTTGGAAACACGGACGTCTATGCTCGACGGTCAGCCGACTTGCGCCCTTCAGTCACTTTATACTGTGTACCCTCATGACTTACTCGAAGCTACCAGTTGATGTTACATAAAATACGATTACCTTTGACTCGTTCAAAAGTTTGAATTGCCACAGGGTGCACACCCATTGAGGCGTTTCAACAACTGACTGGCGAAGGTTGTCAGCCGATATAGTATATTCATATGTATACGTCTACACTGACCACTTCTCAGCGTACGCAACCGTAGGTGCACTGCATCTCAAGCTCCCGTGTTAGCCACTCGCTGTGGAACCAAACTTAACTAATGGCCGTGGCCAAGTGATCTTTGGTATGAGTGCGCTTCTTTAGTCTCCTATTCGCATTCTCCTGACAGTTGTTTGTTCGATTTCCGAACTGAACAACATCCAACTGTGCATGGATGGCCCACTTTGGCTATATATGTGGCCAATTGCACAAAAGGTAATTCATAAAGCCCGGATCTGTTCGTCGGATTATTTCAACATCCCGGTTGAACGTTCAAAATGAATATACAGATGTGATCACTCACTCTTCAGAGTTCTTCCAAGTAACCATGCGGTGAAACAAATATCGGCTTCTGAAGAAATTCGTCTGAATAGTGATTATAAGGTTTATTACATCAACTAAATGTTTCCCCACAGCATCCCGAACATGGAAATTACATAACATTATGTCGCACACAAAGACATTTCGTGCTGCTTGCATTTGGGCCGCCATTTTATCCATCACAAAAGTTCTAACACGTATGTGTTCCCCCATCACCTCCCGGAATGTTTCGAACAAGTGACTCAGGGATGCATATTTCTCGCCACGTACACAGGCGTACATCACGGGTCGTCCATGACCCACGCCGTCTGTAACGAGGAACTGATACAACTTCAGGCTACAGCGGCGAATGTAGAGTGATAGAGGTCCCATGGGTGTTATCGAAGTTGATCACGTCGGGGAGCCATCTGAATAACTGCACTTACTCTCTGCGTGCGAAACATATATGCGTGTACCTTTTGTTGTCGTTTCTGATGACACGCAGCACGCCGTTTTTATGTTTATGATACAGGATTTGTGGCAGATTTTCTGCTACACTAGTACACACTAACCCACTTATCACTGGCGGTTTCAACCGATGACGGATGTTGCAAATCTCCATAGTAATTATATACCTGTCGTAAATATCTGCAGCATACTGCTTTAATTTAGCAGTTGGCGTGTTTTACTCGAAAAGATGTCGCGAGTCATTCACTTCAGTGTCTGTGAGCCGACCAATTCTTGGAAGTGCATCGTACATCAAGGCAGTTATGTCGTGGTTGTGCTCCAATGTGAAAGAGTTAACAACCAACCCGGTAGTTCTCCTAAAAACGTTAAAGCGTGATTAGCAGCATGTACCGCGAGAACTGCGCAATGGAAAGTAAGTGAGCTCAACTCACTAAGCACGTCGTAATCCACGGCTTTCGCTCTTAGGCCGCTTGTATTTTACACAGCGGAACGCCACGTAAACCCAACGGCAATCACACTCACATGATCATATTTCAAGCGTACACTACCTGATTTCTTGCTTGAACAAAGCACATAAAGAACCCCGTAATCCTTCATGTACCTGTCTAAGCAACTTTTGAACTCGCTGACGCCAACAAATTCGCGACCCTCAAAGAGATCTTTAAAGCCCCGTAAATAATCCATCACTTGAAATTGAATATAGGATAACATCGGTCAAAGATTAATCGCACTTAAAGAAATTCTTCACAAGATACCACATTTATACCGTTACAACCCCTACCATCGCAAATTTTGATCTCGGCGCCAAATAAAGGACTGACTGATTTGCGGTCGATTAAAAGAAATCTTTCTGACTCTCGTGATGCCTTCTGTCATGAACATCGATTATTTTCAAATTCCTGAGCGATACCACGGAAATATCACCCGATATTCGATAATTTCTCGTTTTATCGCCGCCTGACGGCAGATTTCACTTCCTACGAATAAGTTCCATCTCTAAACTGTTATTGGACAAGAATCGTGCAAATACCCCCTGATACACTAAAAAAAATAGGGATAAGAACACGGCGCAAATTTCAAGAAAAGTTGTTGCTGATCTTTTCAGTTCTAGCTAGAATCTCACATTTTATTGCAAAATTAAGTAACTTGTATTTTTTACTGCACTAAATTTCATTTAGTTGTATGGTGAGCTATCATTTTTGCTTGGCAGAGAACTTTGATAATGTGAAACACTCACTCACCAAATATGGCCAACGTGGCTGATTTCAGTGGTATACTGGATTGTACACGTGCCCGAGATTGTAGGATCAGTTCGTCCGGATCTAGTGCGTTTGCCTACTGTCACATCCACATGCCTCCTCTTCATCTGAAAGGCATTCCTCGAAGACGGAATGCGAAACTGCTTTTGGGGATTACAAGTAACAAGAAGGAGGTAACTTATTAATTAAACAATGTCTTCGGCAAATGGGAATCTAAAAGCAACTTATAACTTCCTTGAAGGGCAATTAACAACCTCCGGTGGAAAATCATCCCAGTGATCTACAACCGTAAAAACAAACGGTTGCCTATGAATGGTCCATGCCCGCAACTTGCTGAGCTACGTTTTGTCAGCTGTTCGTTAAGCATCAACTAATGTGGTGAATAACTGTTGCATACGTCCTGCCGGGAGGAAGATGTATGTAGAAACCAGGTCACTATGGCGTCCTCGAAACACTAGTGGATAAAGTTCGAAAAATTTTGGTCGAACTTCATAGAACAAATGTCTCAGGCCGGTGGCCATTCTGAAGGGTACTTGCTGAACATAGTCAGTGAGAGTTACGTATTTTTCGGGTCGGTATACACGAATTGATTTAAACAATCAAGCAGTGGTCCTATATAATAGTTGTAGAGTGTTTGGAAAGCATGCCTATCTATGCAAGAAGAGGCTCTTTCTATCATCCCTAAAGTTCCGAATTTACTTTTAACAGTTATCTGGTGATGAAGGGAGGTGGGTACACCAAACAACAGCCAAATTCTGAGGTCCTTCTTTGGGCCGGCTCGCGAGTTCTATCGAGCTGGGCGCTTCAGGTGTCACAAGTGGGATCCCGTGATCTCCTCTGAGGGACGTATACATGTTTGTTATCGCTTGAGGGGGACTACAGTCATCCGATCAGCACTGTCAGAGTTTTGGTGGCCAACGACTGCAAGACTTCTCTATGGATACCGTTTTTGACCGTGCATTCTTGCTTGTCTGTTGTGTACGCATGATCCCGTGTGCGTCTGCCATAGGAGGTTCGATATGTATTCAGTGCCACCTTCTTCGGCTACCCAACTAATTGCATACAGTGAGTGATTTTTCTTTTTCAAACGATTTGCTTATTATTTTAGTCGTCAACATCGTTTAACGTGGGGGGCATTTCAGCGTTGATTCACGCAGTTGACGGCCCCACACACTATTTGCTGGGCGTGTTTTGGAGTGTATTGCCCTGCGGGTTGGAGCCCACGTCGTGCTTTTTTCTTTCCCCTACTGGTTGCTGCCTTTGGTCGCAGACTATGCTGGAACAAACTACTCATCATATTTTCAACCATTACCGGTAATATACGTTTGACGCCTGTTGAGGCTTCACTTCGACTACTCTTAGGAAAAGGCCTTCTGATGTGTTCGTATTCACTATGAGGTTCTTTCGTAGGACACCAACGTCCCTGATTTCCAAGCTAACAGCATAAAAAGGAACGCTGTAGTAATAATTTCTGGAAAGTCGTTGACACATGCAGGAAGCAACAGTGGATCAAACATATTCTTGAGGGACACCCGTGAATATCGGTGTGGGGGAAGAAGGAAGGCTTTTTTACTATGTAAGTTCTGCAATCAAGGGAGGAAGCGATTCAGCACAGTCTCTCGTTGGACGTCGTGTGCTCCCAGATTATGCACAAAATGGCTGTGTTGGTAATGTCAAAGTCTCTGGCAATTCCAAGGAAGATGACGTGCAACATGTGCTTGTTATCTTTGTCCTTCGCCAGGCTATTCACGAAAACCAACATGCTGACTAAATATGGCATGTCGGCCAGGAATCTATGCTGAGTGGAATAAAAAGGAGGTTGTTATGGAGGAAACGCCTAAGAATGATGTGTTTTAACAGGCTTTCCATCAGTTTATTTGGAATTCTTATGAGGTTAATCAGCCGATAGATAGCGGGGGACTGCCGAGGGTCTGCCTTGAATGTGAATGCAACGGTGACCTATTTCCGTGCCACCTAGATAGTGCAGGTTCAAACTATTCATTAAAACAGGCTGCAGGCGGGTTCTATCAAGCCGGTAGTTGCATCTTTGGGGAAGCGGGGATGTATCATTTCTAATCTTACTGCATTATAGGCACTGGTCTTAAATGAGAGACTCGGAACCATCAACATAGAGGAGTCAGCTGTCCAGGGCAAATATCGGAAGTTTCTCCGCAGGAGAACCGGATGCTCGCTTGGTGGAATCACATTCTTGGCCCCTGAGTAATGCTTCCCAACTCTCTCAGCAGTCACTACCGAGTAGCCGCAAAGAAAGCGCTGAGAACCCGTTTCTTGTCTGGCATCTCATATACTGGGTTATAAAGTTCTTATTTTATCAGGCTACCTGCAGTGTTTTGTGTGCACGCCGCGTACATAGATGCATTCCCTGTTTGCGCTTGTTTCGTATGATGGCAAGGACCTCCTAATCCACCGGTTCAACTTCAAGCATCCGTTTAGATGATACGCAAGAACGTGCGACAAAAAGCGGCGTTTCATTTGCGCCAGCGATGAGCGAGAGGAAGACGTCCATAGTTTTCTGAGAAAAAATGCTTGACCACCTTCGTGAACTGATTGGTTAATATAGTGATGGTATACTTTCTTTAGGTCGTACTAGAGGCTCAATGTATTAAAAAGCTTCTTGGAGCACTGAAATGTGATTGCTGGAAACTTCGGGCTGAACTCCCCCGTTACGGCCCGTTTTGGAACCAATAACATGTAAAGCCAATATACTTTAGAGATGGCTTAATGACTGATCTATCTACCAGGTGAGCTTCACTCCTATTAACGAGATCAACCTGGACCGGTTTCCGTCTTCAATGGTGTATGATAAAATGCTCGACATGTTTCGTTCAGCATTCTTCACGGATCATCACGGTCAAGAATTTCGATGAGTCATGCTTGGATTTCTCGTGTGATGCAGCGGCTCCGACGAGTTCGTGTGCGTTGAAATTATCCATCATAACGAGAAAAAACGCTGTGTAGGCAGAAAGTGTCTAAAGCGACAAAAGCGGTCTGGTTATCGGATGCGCTGCATGACGGTGATCTGTACACAACACCGACGAAGAGCGCGTTATGGATACGTAGCTAAATGTCGGGTCAGACTGCATCTGTGTGGCGAGGTAATTTTTCCAGAGAAAGGCTGCTCGGAAAACTTGAGGCCCGGGAAGATGGCGGAACCTCCCACGCGTCCGTGGAAGGAATCATATCCGTATAGTGTGTACCTAGAATTATGCAGCCTTTGTCGCTTATACCCGTGGGAAGCTTGTAGACGTTAAAATATGGGGGTTAATGTGTATGGATTAACCGTTTGATTCTAAGTATTTCGTTTAAAGGGCTCGGATAGTCAGTTTACATGCGCTTAAGGGCTGCTTTCTTATTTGATGTAGTACAAAACAGATAAAAGTTTACAGGTAAAAGGTATAGTCTCATTAGTTACGGAGTATGAGGATGGCGACTCGATGACGCTCACTGCACTACAGCGTGATCGTGTATAAGCACACCTGTGAGGCACTTCATTAGCATCGGTTGTTCCAAGACGGATGGCCGTCGAACAGTCTCCTTCTTTTGTGCTACCCGGGAGTAATGGGTGATTTTGAATCCGCGAAAACCTGAGTGACATTTCAAGCTGGCATAATACCTAGTAAGGAAAGATCGCAATACAGCAGAACAGAATGCCTTCGGAGCAGCCCGAACTTAAACTTTTCAAGATGCCGGAGGTGCCCTTATTGAGCCCACTGGTATAAGGAACTTTGGTTAAAGTATTTTTGGTTAGCCCTTTTTGGAGTGAAGAGGCTCGAAATACAAGGGAAAGTGACGAATTATATCACCGTTGCCGGCCCCTCTCTCAGGTTTACACAGTTCTGCACATATCTGCCCAGTTCTGCTGCTGAAGAGGGCACGTTGTTTGAACGTTCAAGTGGTGTCGGCACCCACTTTAATGCGAAAAATTTGAACTTCGCTTCTGTAACGCGGCGTGCTGTTGACGCCATTTTGGTTCTCGTTTGTGTAAGTCGTGTGCATGTCTTACTGGGCCTTTGGCTCACGTTTGTTTCTGTTATCTCCCTTTACAGGAATATCGTTGGAACCCCGCACTTCTGAGGAACGCTGTCCCATGGTGTCTCCACGTTGCACAAAGTGGGTTTACGAGTTTATCGGGTACACGAAGCCAGAACGTCCGGCTTGCCTGTTACACTTCAACCTAGAGCTTTCGATCAGTCTTCAAGTGGGACTCTATCTTGTGAGTCCGGGGTGCCTCTGCCTCTTTTGTGGAATGCGGTCATGCAAAACCCCGTTTAAATGAGTATGGGTAACCCACATCTTCGTCGTTTTATCAAGTGCGTTATCTGTGCTCAGCTGCCTGTGTGACGACATAGAAAGTGTGAGTGATTTCTTGGGTGTTCTTAAACGAAGCCTGCTAACGGCATCCATGAGTATATATACTTGGATGTGGACTTACGGGTCGACAAACATTTATTGTCTGACCACATATAGTTTCACATTTGTACTGTACATGTGTTATATATTTACAGATGTCTTTCTGAACGTTATCATGCATCCGTACATATGTTGTGAGCCAAGAACGCGGATGGCACAAGAGTTACTCAACCGGAAAACCAGTACACGAGCTATGCCTCTCAAACGGACTACGAACAAAATCACTCGTTTGCACACGACACTGGAAGCAGGACGTCCCGGTAGCTATGGACGCCAGTGCTGGGTTCGTCCATGTAGCAAGAGCTATTCTATGCGATGCCGTACCCCAATGATCCTTCCCGTGTCTTCTCCGTATTTGTCCTGCGGCAATTTCGATGTTGAACTCCGTGCTGTTGCTTTGCTACTAAGAAGTGGTGGTGTACGTATTGTAGCGCAACCGCCCCTCCTCACTACACATGTATACGGACTGCTAAGTGCACATAATTTTACGCGCTTCTGAAAGTACTTTTATGGCAGGTGTCTTTAAAATTAATGTCAACAGCAGTTTGAGACAGATTGATAAATGCTGTCATTTATACATTTTTGGCAATATTGTCTCTACCATTTCACGCGAACTTGACGTAATTTTCATTTCATTGAAGTTTCTCAAATAATGGTGTGAATTGAAACCGACCCTCGTACCATTCTGGCAGTTGTCACCTGGTCCTCCAGCACTCTGTATCCGTTCAGCAAGTCCAGCTCTAACTTCGTGTCTGACAGATTCCTCTGTGTCACACTCAATGTTTTATCACGGCGATTTTATGCAATGCACTGACACTCTCAGATCTAACGCAGCTAAGCCAAGGCGCGTTTTGCTTTTGCGTTCTGTCGGTAGCGATCAAAGAGTAGGTTATGGGTCCGGATAAGTTGCGAATCCCTCTCAGGTGGCAGCTCATACAGCAGTGCCAAGGAAATTAGTAGGCTTAACTGGCCTCCCTCGAAGATAGGGTATTGGAAGTGGCATCGGTGTAAGCATTTCTGGTCAAGCATGTTTCACTGAACGATCATGCGGCAACCAAATTGAACGCAGGAACTAGACATCTCTGATCGGCTCAGACTGTTGAAACACACGCGCTTCACTGTAGTATAATACCTGGCCAACCACGCATCAAGTCGGCAAAATGTTGATGCAACCAGATATGATAAGTAAAGATGGCAGTGAACAAGATGAAGCAGTAACGGAAACAACCGAATGATAAATCAACATGTGAGTGCACGGCCAGTACTCTGAAAGATGAAAAAGGTATATATGAATTTTGTTGCCCAGAATAGCAAAACGTCGATACCATTGGAGCCAGAAGACGGGAAAATTCATTGAAAGTTGAATTATTCGGAAACGTAATACGTGTAACATACAACCAGAAGAGCAGATGGAGATTATAACCGAAGATGTATTACGCAACACGCGACAATATGAGAATATCAAAAAGGATAAGGGTACAAAGGAACAAGGGAGTTACGTTTAACTAAAAGTGTCTTGCTTGTTTGTCTGAATTTTCGTTGATTTGAGATCCTCGTGTACAACGTTGACGTAGTGGTCTGAAAGGTTTATGAAACAACCGTGTAACGATCACCATTTCAAATTCGATCTGTGCGCGTTAACTAGTTTCGGTCGCGTGTTACACAGTTCCCCTCTTTGCCGAGCACCGTCTTCGGTGTCTCGCCTATGTCTAGCACGTTTGGGGTTTCCACTTCCGTCTTAACCTCGAGAAGGACAGGTGATGGTCGCGGCCTCTAGTTTGTGTATGGTTTTAGTAGACTGAAGTGAACCACAACTAGCGGTCTGTTGGTTCCTGTTAGCTAGCTAATTTGACAGGTTGCCTCCGAAGGTATTCGCTCGACAACATGCGGCCCTTTCCATTGTTTATGCATCTTCATTGGAACTCCCGGGCTCGGAACCGTGTTGTGCAACCACACCCTTTCGCCAACCTTCAGGCAAGCTCCAAAAACCCTCTTATCGTAATAGTCCTTCTGATGCCTGTGACATGTCTCCAGATATGCTCGTGCTATCTGGTGGGCCCGCCGAAAGGTTTCTAGAAGTTTGCCCACGTATTGCGCTACCGGAAGTTACAGTTGCTGTGTAACAGGTAACCGGGCATCTCAGGGTAGCCGCACTTCTCGGCCAGTCTCTGGTCAGTTGAAAGGTGAATGGCGCTGCAGTAAGCTAGCAGACACTTCGATATGGCTGAGTCCTATTCGGTGACGCCCTCCTGTGCGAAAGCCTTAAGGCGATTTTTGAGGGACCGATTCGTCCTTCTCACTTGCACATTGCCCTGTGGGGTGGAAGCTGTGGTTCGCGTCTTATCTGTTCCAAGTAGCCTACACGTTTCGCGAACCAAAGAGCTTTCAAAGCAGGAGCCTTGGTCTGAGTGGAGTTGGGGCGAAGCATCCTACAGACACTCAGTGGTTGTCAATGGTTTTTGCTACTATGGATGTATCCACTTATGCAAGCGAGACAGTTTCACACCAATTGGTGAAGTAACCTACCAAGAACAAGATATGCGGATTGTTTCGTGGTGTCTCGGATAACGGTTCCACAATATCTGCACCGGCCAACTCGTTAGGATATCCTGCGGCCATAATTTGCAACGGTGCTCGACGTCCCATTTGAAGGTTTTTGAAAGTGCCGCATTTCTCGCACGATTGGCACAACATTCTGACATCCCTTCGCTGATGTGGCCACCAAAATCGTTGTCGTGCAGCCGCTTCCGACTTGCTTATTTTCGCATGTCCGAGCTCTAGGTGCAAGTCTATTAAGACGTCACGCACAGTAGATTGAGGCACCACGATCTTTCTCGTGTATGCGGGTCCGTATTGAATGAACAATACTCCCTCTGCCATCTTGAGCTGTTTCCACAGCGCCCAAAGGCAGCGAGATTCATATCTCTTTCCTTCCATTTCCCTGCTTGTTGGTCTGTCAACATTGTTCCGGCACCTTTCATAGATTAGCATAGTCCCAGGATCTGTTGCTTGAGCCTGCTGCCAGCGGCCATATTCTGCACCCTGTATGTTGATTGACGCCACGTGTTGTGTAGTACAAGACAGATAGTCGCCGTAATTGCGCGCGGGATGCCTTGATAATGAGTCGGCGTTCAAATGTCGTCTGTCAGGTCTGTGTTCACGTACGAAGTCGTATCCCGTAGGAACTCCTGCCATCGGGCTAAGTGCCCCTCTGTGTCTTTGAAGTTTCGTAACCAGCGAAGAGACTGGTGATCTGTGCGCACAATAAAAATTTTGCTCAGGAGATAATGTCGGAAATGTCGCACGAAGAATACTAGCGCAAGAATTTCTCTTCTGGTCATACAGCAGTTTCTCTCGCACTTCCTTAATCACCGGCTACCGTAGGCTAGCAATCGTTCCCTACCGTCTTGTCCTCGTTGCAAGAGAACCGCCCTGATTGCACTGTCGCTTGCATCGGTATCCAGAACAAACTCACCCTCCTTCGGCTAGCACTGGCACCGTGCGCAGAGCTTTTTGTGGTGATTTAAAAGCATTGTCACATTCTTCCAACCACGTGAATTCCTGACTATTTCTAGTAGTCTGTTCAGACAAGTGTAAATGCAAGCGAAGGTAGTGATGAAGCAGCGATGATAGGACGCCAGCCTCAGGAAGCTCCTCAGCTCGTTTACGTCCCTCGGCGTAGGCCAAGATCGAGTTTGTTCCGTCTTTCTTCTGTCTGTTCGGATACGCGCCTCTGAGATAATATGCCCCAGGAATGTTACATCTCTGAATAGGAAGTGACATTTTGAAGGCTTCAATTTTAAACCGACTTTGGCCAGGCGGTCCAGCACGCACTCCAAATTGCGCATATGCTCTCGTTCGGACCTCCCGTGAACTATGACGTCATCTAGATACACTAGTAATGTCCTAGGATCAAGTCATGTAATGCTTTCTGCGTCAACCTTTAAAATGTCGCAGGTGCTTTTGATAGTCCAAAGGGCATAACTTCGAACTCGTATAGCCCCGACGGTAGGTGAAAGCCGTTTTCGCTCGATCGTTTTCATCGACCTCCACCTGCCAGTAGCCTGATGCCAGGTCTAAGGTACCAAAATGCGTGGATCCGCCGAGGGCACCAAGCAGATCATCAATTCTTGGTAACGGAAGTACGTCTTCCTTTTTTACTCGAATGAGCTTCCTGTAGTTCACACATAACCGTAATTCGTCGCCTTTCTTTTTTACCAGGACTACTGAGGCAGCCGAAGGAGAGTTTGAAGGGCCGGATCACGTTCTTCTGTAACATGTCGTCAACCACCTTGCGCATCTCACCCTGAAGATGTGCAGGTAACCTGCGTGGGGATATCCTAATTGGAGGCGCATCCCCTGTATTAATAAATAATAATAATAATAATAATAATAATAATGTTATATTTCTCAACTTATTTGTGAGAAACACGCTCAGACAAGCGTGATAAGCACACACATTTTAACGTGAACTACATACCGTACACATAATTGTCAATTGTACAAGACACCAATTATGGAAACAGAGTAATAAAAAGGACAAAATAATAAAGGGAAACTCTAGTTTATAAAGAGGCAAATGGCTCACTTGCTTCTGAACCAATAGTTCTCAAGATTTTCAATATGCGATAAAAAATGTTAAGTTGTCACATCTATTGTTGCTTCACAAGGCTAACGTTGGCTTTATGATCAAGGTCATGCCAGAAAAAGATTTTTCAGGATGGAGAAAATGAATAGTCGAGAAATTTCGCCATCAGTTGATGTGGATGGCCTCGTGAAAATATACAGAAACTTTTGGGAAGATGAGGGAAGATAAGTGGGTACCAATTTTTCCGGAGAAATGGACGATCTTCTGGATTGAACTCCGTTATTTCCTCAAATCGACGGAAGTTCACGAATCGCTTCAGAGGGCTTGTACGACCTAACGTTGCTCCCTCTCAAGCGAACACTTGTGGCCGACTTTTGTTTATCGGTTCCAAGCACTGAGCACTTCGCGAGTTGCTGGGAGCCCACTCGACTGTATCATCTGGTCAAATTAGCGATTCGCTTCGGAACGGGTGGTAGTGACATAGAGAGAGAAGTCGGTTTCTGGTGGAGTTATAGACATAGGTGTCAAATGAGCGGTGCAGGACGCGCTCCTTAGCTTAAGACTGTGCAAATCGAGCGTGCACCTCAGACAGCCTGAAAAATCCATCCAAACTACAACACAGAATGGGAGGTTGGGGCTCACCAAGAAACTGTGCTCTATATGGCATCCGGCTATTACAACCGGTGCAACGAGTCTGCCCTCCGTCTGCATTTGGTCACCGCTGGTCGTAAGGGTGCGTTGACAACACGGTTTTTGATAGTAGCCCGACAGCCGGTGTACTGTATGTGCCGATCACACTTAAGGAAGCTCCGGTATCTACCAGACCTGCAGGTGCTATTCCACATATTATGTGAACCGTTAGTTCTGTCAGCGGTTGGGAACAATCGGTAGGGGAAGGAACGTAATCTTGACTGTAGGGTTTACCTGTTCTGACGTAGCTTTTGGCGGCCTGGTCGACTATTGTTGAGGCTTGGCTATTTGCCCGGAACGCAATGTCGCATAGTCTACGCGATTTGTTTCCCCAGGGTCGCCGTTCGCGACCACCATGCCGCGAGTGGCTAGGTAACCGATACTGGTCTGAGCTTCCTCTATGCGTTGGGAGGCTGTTCTTCTGGCTGATCCCCCGTGCCGCGACGCAATATCGTGCTGGTCGGCCGCCGGCTGCCTCGACCCGCTCGAGGTCCTCGACCAACCGCACTGCGGCGTCAGGGTCGCTGGATGGATGAAGTAAGAACTCCCTTTTTGTGTTCGTTGACCGGATCTTCTTCACTAGCTGTTCAAGAATCCGCTTCCGGAGTTCCTCTGAGAACTCTTTCTCATATATGCGTTCGGCCAGATGCCGCAGTTCGCGAGCAAACAACCGGATGGTTTCCCAATCGAGCTCTCTTCGAGCATGGAACTGCTGTCTGTAGGAAGTCGGATGCAAAGGGGCGTCCAGTAGACGCCGTAGCTCAGTAAACGTCTCATCTGATACCGGGGTATCCAGAATTTTCGCCCCGACAACAATATCGAAGGCCTCTGTGTTCAGCAAATTCAGAAAAAGGTTGTTGTAGGACTTTGCTGGGAAGTTAGGAAGATAGGCCCGGACTTGACCTTCTCAACGGGAATAGTGCCACCCAACAGTTAATTTGTCGGAGTGTGTAGTCGATATTTGCACCCCGGCTGTTTTATGTTACGTCAGCACTGTCTAGGATGTTTGTCAGAGTTTGATTGAGGTGACAGAAGTCCTCGGAGGTGAGAGGACTGGAAGAATGCCGGCCTTCTTCAGGTTTATTTGCGGATTTCGACATTTCGTATCCTGGCAGGGTCGCCAAATTTTAACATGCAACCAGAATATTATGACCGAAGATGTATTACGCAACGCGCAACAATACGAGAATATCAAAAAGGATAAGGGTACAAAAGAACAAGGGAGTTACGTTTAAATACAAGTGTCTTGCTTGTTTGCCTGACATTCCGTTGGTTCAACGTCGACGTAGCGGTCTGAAAAGTTAACGAAACAACCATGTAACGATCACCATTTCAAATTAGATCTGTGCGCGCTAACTATTTTCGGTAGCGTGTTGCAGTAGTTTAACACGCAACCAAAACCAGAGAGCGCGCGCGGATTGAATTTGAGTTGTGTAACGGGGCGTGCTTCCGTGTTGTCGGTGCCGTCTTAGATTCCGTTCGTGTAAATCGTGTGCATGGCTCCTGGGCCTTCGGTTCATGCTTGTTTGTATTATTTCTCTTTTCAGAACCGCTGTTCGAACCCCTACTTCAAAAGAACGCTGTCCCCTGGTGCGTCCACGTTGCCCGGAGGTTGATCCGTCGAGTCACGAGCATTTAAAGTAGAGTCGGTTGTCCTGCATGTTACAGTGGGTGTTCCCTGGAATGACCTTGAACTGGTTGAAAATGTTTCGCAGCATGCTGTTGACGCCATCTTGGTTTTCGTTCGTGTAACTCATGTGCATGTCTTACTTAGTCTTTGGTTCAAGCTGGTGTCTGCTGTCTACTTTTTCAGGATTATTATTAGAGCCCCTACTTCTGAGGGACGCTGTACGCCGGTGTCTGCACGTTGCGCATGCTGGTTTTACGAGTGTATCGGGGACACGAAGCTAGAAAGCCCGGCTTGCCTGATACAAAAACACAGACCCACAAATAACCTTGTAGAAGACAAATTAATGTAACATCACATTTTCTTGCTGAATCTATGTAGAAAGCAAACTAGGCTTCTTAACGCTGCGTGCCTCAGTGTTTTGTGGACTATAATCGTTTTCTGCCTGATCACGCCCATTTTGACAAGTTTCACGTTTGTAGTACTATTTAGTTTTCGTCGCTTTGTATCACCCGTAATTGTCTGCAATGATTGGGCAATATCACAGCGTGCTACTCCTATGTGCCCTGAAAAATGTACATCAGGATTACTGTTAGTGTATTATGGTCAAACTGTCCACATGAAGTTCGTGTACCAAGTTGGACTGCCTAGAAAACCATGCGTTACAATGCTTTGGTTTCAACACTTGATTAAATACTTCTTACATTTGTCTGTCAAGAAGTGCACTGTACACAAGGACCAGCCAGACTGAACTACATTCGATAGCTGTTGATCTTCCGAACAGCTAGCCACTGGTTGGGTACACCCTGCTGCTACTTCGGTAGCTTCGACTAGCGACCCAGCGTGTTGAAGCAGCACGCTTCAAACTGCTGTTGTCAGTGCCATTGGGCGTTACATCACGGAAGATGTGACAATTTCGTCGTCAGCATGAAGCAAAAGATTCTAGGAAGCTGAGTGTGCTAGGTTCGGTTGTTGTCTATTCGCGGTCGTTTTCTGTCGGTAGTGACAAGCCTATCGTTATAACCAAACACTGCCGACCAGTTGAACACTATGGTCGTATAGGACGTTTCGGATCGTCTTCATTAATCTCTTTAACTGAGCGACGGACACGGCTGCGAACGTTGGCTTCCTCGCTGTGCTCAAATGTTAGTGGAATCTCGGTATTCTATTCTCATCACATGTTCTGCAGGGAAACCTAGTTTGGCCCATGTAAACAAACCTAAGCTGGTGCACGTTTCTGCCCGAAATGCTCTGGAAATTTGTAGGGTTCTGTTAGCATCCTCTGGAGTGCGTCTTTACTATATCCCCAATATACCACGATATACCTTGGGTTGAACGATAGAGGAAAAATCTGGCAGCAAATATAACCTATTCTGACTGTTCTGTCGACAAGGTTCTCAGGAATGTGTGGGGAAAACGTCAAGCAAGATAGTGCTCAATTAAACTCTCTTGCGTCTGTCCCAAGGCTAGGAACTATGCTTCTGCAGAATATATTAAGCATTGAGTGTTCAGCTCCAGATAATTCATCACCACAACCCTTGGAATTACACTGAACACCTCAGAGAAATCTGTTTGCATACTTGAGCATTTTCATCACGGCTGCCATCGAACTGCAGGGCTCATAACCCCTTACTTCGGTCATTCCAACAAAGAACGTGAGGAATTACGAGCTGACTTCCTTACACCAGATGTTCATTTAGGGGTCCCCTCAGCAGACATACAGTCTCTGAAAAACGTATCCCATTCCATCCAGTCAGAGTGCGCGATAACCTCACCAGTGTTCCCGGCGTCCATCAAAAATTCCAGCTTACTCATAGTTGCGACAACGCACACTCGTTCAGAATAACTTCTGCCGAATATGCTAATACCGAAACCCAAGGCCTGCCCAATAGGCGAACGTAACTTCGTGTGCCTTGCCCTGTTAACGACTTCTTTATCTTCTAGACTGTTCAGCTTTGGTCTTCGTCGATTCACTTTGATCAGGAGCATGACTCGACAAATATGCTCCCAGTTCGGAACGATTGAGCAAGGGGTAGATACGACGATTTTGCCTTTCACGTATTCAACTCCCTTTCATCTAGTACCTTGTTTTATCCGACTTTCACTACTATTTCAGTATCAGTCTGGTGCTACATTTCACCACCTCTTCCGGACAGCTCGTTGGCTGATGCAATATAACGACCTCTCATCCCCAGCCGTGAATGCTAAGGGGCACGCTCTGTCCTAAGTCTAACCACATAACCTAAAACCGAGCTACTTTGGACTCCCACAAAGCGACTTCCAATGTTGTTGGTACAAAGACTCCAGGGGTATAATGCCTACGAAATTCCTACCCGCAGTTGAGGCTGCAGATCTCACTGAACATGTAACTAACTATGCAAGGTGGGATGAGGACAACTCTTCTTCCTACTCAAATCAAATCCACAACAATAAAAAACCAACAACGTAATGGTAAACGCAGGTTCGGCACAAGTTTCCCCCTTAAAAGCTTTCAAAGTTGTCTGCATCTCTTAGTCTACCTTAAAAACCAACATTCTTAAAAGAATTTCCCGAAGAATTAGAGTGGATACGTTTAATACACATCTCACTGGTGTGTCATGGAGACAAGTTAACTTATCACTTCCTGCTGATGAAACGTGTAACCATTTCACCAACACCATTCGTTAAAACATAGATCATTCAACACCATACTACTCCGTGACCCGTCGAAAAAACAGTAGCAGTAGTTGCGGCGCCAAGCTGCGAATCTTATCCACCATAAACGTCTAGGGTTGGAGCGGTTTAGAACTTTGGAGGATCCTGCTGATCATCGACAGTGCGCTACTTCGGAATCAGTGCGTAAACTGGCCAGAAAAGGTCAACCGGACTTCCAGTAGTGTTTAGCCAAACACTCCACCGAGGATCTCAGAAGCGTGCACTAATGTGCCTCATAAAAACCTGAATACCAAATCTGGTGTACTCAAACTAACCGGTCCGCAGGAAATCACGGGCCTTGGTGGCAACGCTCCTTAGGATCCCGATGACCTCTACAACATTACGAGAATTTTGGTGGCAAGGAATGTTAATACTTTTGGTGAGGTTTCCACGGTGGATATCACAACGGATGCTGTGCTGACGGAGTTTCAGTAGATTAAGTTCACAACCCCTGGACCAAACTGTTTGGTCCCCGCTCATGGGACCGCACACTTAGCTACCCGTTAGACATTGTGTTTACACAGTATTTTTAGGTGGGAACAGTGCTGTCAAACTGAGACGTGGGTGGCACTATTAGTCTCATAAATACCGTTCAACAGAACTCCTACACTGAGTTTCCAGAGCCTTGAAAGCGCTATCCCATTGTGCACTGTATAGATGTACAATATCGCAAGCTTATTTCCGCAGCGCGCAACACGGCCTCCTCCGTGATGGCTCTTGCACTACAACCTTACTGCTGATTGTGAACCGGTAGACATCCGACGCTGACAGAGGAGAGAAGATTGACGCTATTTACCCTGACCTAACCAAGGCCTATGATTCTTTGAATCATTCAACAAGTCCAGCAGTCGTGCTTTCAAGGGTAGTCTCCTCCGGCGGCCCGACCTCTATCTAACAGACCGTTCCCATGGTCTGCAGATGGGTCCCGCCCTATTCTCCGCCAGATTCTACACGAGTGGAATCTCTCTCTGCATCCATCTTGTGGTCACTACTTCCCCCTATGGTTATCGCCGACCTTTCATCCGAAGTATCACCTTTACTGATATTGTTTGCTGATTATATCAAAGTATGACGTGTTGTTCTTAATGGTACTAACACTAACGCCATGCAGGTTGAAATTAACGCCCATCATCCTCCCACTGGAACGAACCTCACCGAGTTCAATATCAGCAAGTGTGAAATTGTGCATAAGATAAAAACACAACCTCCACTACTCTCCTAGTAAAGCATTGCTCCAGGTTACTTACAGAGAACAAGACCTCGGCAGTGTTGCGCCGCACAACTTCTCGAGTTCTCTTTGCTGGGGCGAACACCAAAAGAGTTGAATGTTGCAGCTCTTCTAAAGCACACGCTTGGAGGATTAGAGAGATCGTGTTCCGAAAAACGGTATACCAAGTTTATTCGCCCTCACTTCCAGCACGGAACTCTTGTTTGGTTTTCCCTTATGCAGACGGACAAGCTTACTTTGGAAACCACCGAGAAACATGCGAATAAATGCAGTTCGTAGGTTCAGTGTGAAACCCGAGTTTCAGCGGTCTCATGAACCACCTCTTTTCTTTTGCGAACACCGTAGAGAGGGAAACGATATATCACTAGTGGGTGTGTTTCCGAAGTTCTCACACCATGCATCCGAATCTGCAGTCAATTTTGAGGATACTGGATCACCTATGGAACCCTCCTGGATACCTACGGTCAGCACAACGCACTCGAGCGTGAGCGCCTATTCTCAGTATACGTCCGTAAAACCTGCAAACATATGCCCAAACATGTTGCAGGTGTTACGACAGTGGTTGTACGCAGAAGTCTACCGGATCGCTACTGAGGCAACTGACTCCAGTTCTGGTATCTTCCATGGTTAATAGCCCACGCGTATTCATGCACGCCCAGGCACATCCATTTAAGCGTGTTGTAAAGGCGAACATAAATTTTTCTCTTCCAATTCACTAGTTTTTCACGATCAAGGAAATTTTGGTGTGAAGAATTCTCGATTGTGGAAAGGGAGTCAATATAAACTGTCTCTTCCTACCTCCCTCCATTACCGATTTAGTCAACACTTTCGTGACGTCCTTATATTCATCCAGCTGCCAAAAATAGTCTCCATGCTCGATCCTGTCGTAGGGGACGAGGTCTGAAATCTCAATCGAAATGTGGTGGGCCTTGACGATGATATCAGTGAAACCGAGTTGAAGAAAACGACCCAACCATTGCCTATGCATGCTCTCATACAGTCCTCAACTGGCTGTCAACATATGGATCATTCTCATTCGCCCAGTTAACAGACTGCTTTAATCAGCTCCTCGGCGAACGGTAGTCGATAAGTCATCTCTAATAGGCTGTGAGGAATTCACCATCGCCACTTCTCAGTGGTGGAAAGTGATCTAGACGACCGACTGTTTCACCCGTGGGGTAAACACCAAATCCGCTATGGGTGATTGGTCACCGAAGTGTATCACGGGCAGTCAGACGTACTGGTGTAAACAAAATATCAACACCTTTCTCGTGTTCACACTCGTGGACTGTGCGCAGCGCTGGCGTTCCCAACCAAAGTTCGGCGCGCTGAATTGGCGGTCAGTAGAGTCAGGTTAGGGCCTCCAGAGCTGCAAGGTCGGTTAAAATCCGGGTGCCGTGTAGATAGCACCCACTTTATCGCGACTTCCGATGGATGGTTTATTCTGTGGCGCAGGTTTTTGTGACGGTCTTTCGAGTCCGCAGTCGCCACCGTGATTGTGGCTGCAATAGTCTTTCATCTGTGCACAATCGCCACTCGTTCAACCCCCATACATTATCTGTCATGACGGAAGCGGTGGCATTTTGGAGTGAGCAATGTAGTGTCGGAAGCCATATTCTATGTGCAGCTTTCGGTGGGTTCAATCGGCTGCGGTTGATACCAACCAACCCAAAATCCAACACCTCTTGCTTAACCAACGAATCCCAGGAATTAGTAGACACTGTTATTCTGAGCAACACTTACAAAGGCGCTATCAGGATCACCATGTGCATTGCTTGGCATTTGCGGTAATTTCAATACACAAGGGCTCACGGGTCTTAGTTGAAAAACTTGAATGAAAAAACCTAGTTCGCTACTAGTCCTGAGTTCTCCTAATTCTTTCAAGATCATCATGAGGGGTTATCTTGCTCCTGAATGCTTATCACGTAAAGTATGAACAGTCCTTCCCTACAACCGGTGTTTGCTATAGGGTACAGTTGTGGGCTTCTTCGCGGACGAAAACGCCACTTATGGCAGTCGAGAGCGCAGTTTAGGCGCCTCCCGGTGGTGGGTCACTCTACATAACGTTTTCAAAGCTACATTTTCCTCAACTTCCTTTTCATCCTCAGCGCTCCATAAAACCCAGTGTAGCTTGAAGAGGTTGTGGTTCGGTCACTGCTCACAGGCTGTGGTTGCTAGCTTTAGAGCAGCTAAACAAAATAACTGAGCACTCCTTGGGGGCTATTCCGTGCTGCTGATATCTGTGGCGACTGGCGGTAAAAGGATTTCGCAGTGCTGTATTTTCATCACGTAGTGCATACTAAAATTTTCATTGGCGTTGGAGAGATATGTATGGGGATTCCTCAATTTCAAGATGCTAGTACCACTGTAGTGAGGAGGGGCGGTTGCGCTACAATACGTATACCACCACTTCTCAGTAGCAAAGCAACAGCACGGAGTTCAACATCGAAATTGCCGCAGGACAAATACGGAGAAGACACGGGAAGGATCATTGGGGTACGGCATCGCATAGAATAGCTCTTGCTACATGGACGAACCCAGCACTGGCGTCCATAGCTACCGGGACGTCCTGCTTCCAGTGTCGTGTGCAAACGAGTGATTTTGTTCGTAGTCCGTTTGAGAGGCATAGCTCGTGTACTGGTCTTACGAGTAAACAGCCCTTGTGCTATCTGCGTTTTCAGTACAGAGGTAATCGATGGAATCCTGTGCTGGAGTCTGCTAGATTTTGGAATTTTCTGTTCTTCCTCGCCAAAGCCGTCTTATTCTAACAAGTTCCGGACGCTTATTTTATCCTGTAATGGCGAGACTCTCCAGAGATGCAGCTAGATGTTCTCCTCGGAATGACTTTGTGGAAGGTGAATTATTGCTATACCCACTTTTCTGACTGAATCTGTGTAGCGAGCGAATTATCTATTTCCCTCTTATATGCGTCAAAGCTTCATAAACTATAATCATTTACTTTTTGACCACGTCCTTTTTGGTAGCAGGTTTCACGTTTGGGATTTCGTTTAGATGGTTGTTTTGTATCGCAGTGTTTTGTGTCTGCAGTGACCGCACGCAACCCGGCGTGGTTCTCACATATGCGTTGAGGAATATACAATGTTATTGTCATTACTACACAGCACTCTCATGTCGGAGCCAGCCCTGTGCTGAGGCTTAGCCAGTCATTTTCATCATTTACCATTAGAAGCCGTCGATCCATCCTGGACCAGGTGGTATCCCACCAATAGTCGTCGAGCAAGGTGGTGAAGATATGCCTATTCTCTTACTCAGTTCGTCAAACCTATCAATTTTGTCCGACACTTTCTCTCCTCAATTGAAGAAGCCAAATATTATGTCTCACTTTAAGAGTGGTCCAAGGCACAGCGTTAGTAACTATCACCCTAACAACTACACATCAGTCTGCCCGAGAATATTTGAAAGGATAATAACGGCGAACAATGATGAGTTCCTAAGGTCACAAAACCTTAAATGTTTCCACAGCACCGCTTTTTAAGTAAGCTCTATTGAATGACATGTCAGCTGGAATTCTTACGCCATATGTCGATTCCAGTAGACGCAGGAAATATGATAATTATCACAATCCTAGACACGCAAGAGGCATTTGATCGTGTGCCTCATAAGCGCCTCTCGATCAGAATGGCATCTTTTGACGTACGAGATATCTTGTATGGTTCTTTTTCGTCATACTTTGAAGGCCGCACTCAGAGAGTCAGAATAAGTAAGCACTATTCAACACCAAAACCAATGATTAGTGGGGTGATCCAAAGGAGCGTTCTGGGACCGTTACTGTTCTCAATGTACATAAGTGACGTATGCGATGTTATTAGAAATGACGTGATTTCTGTTTGCTGACGACATCAAAATCGTTTGCAAATTCCCCCATCACAGTAACATCGATTTCTGTCCACAAACTATGCGGCAGGACATAGCGCCATTGCAGTTGTAGTGCAAAACATGGTTATTGACGTTCTCAGTGAGCAAGTGGAGCATAATCACCCATGATTGTAAAAAAACTCCATGGTTCCTTTTCACTAGATGGTTAGAATATTGGTATAGCCACCCTGGTTGGAAATCCAGGACCACGGTATTCAGTCTCCTTTAATTTCTGCGAACAAGTATGTCTTCAGGTAGCACAAACTAGAAGAACGATAGGCCGTATCAAAAAGACGTTCAGTCTATCGGCTGCCAAGCTGGCACTGTACAAAATGTGTCTGGCATTCAATTAAGTATTGCGCATTCACGTAATGTTATCCACGCACGTCTGACGGGCTTGTGTTAGAAAGCCTCCAACGATCATTTGCCAAAAGCTTCTTAGGATATTTTTCTTCGATCACCCATGGGCAACGTTGTTAAAACTTTGTATTGATCTATTTTGGTTGCCTAGAGTAAAGTTGAACCTGACACTTCTTCATAAACTCACACACTCGGACGTCATCACCACAGCGTTTGCCGTCCACTCACAACACAACCCTTCACATAATCTAAGAAACATGGGCTCCGTTCGGGCAACCCTGCTACTTAGAAAAGCAAACGCAAACTTCTTCATTGTAAAGTATTCCTACACTTGGAATAAACTTCCTATTGAAGTCAGAGCTAGTAGCAACACTCAGAGTTTTAAACAGGGTTTGGTCAGCCATCTTACGATATTAAACACACTATTTATCTTTAAACTTCCTGTACTTTTCGGGTGCAATCCCGGAAGTGTTCAGCTGCCAGCTGTGTATAACGTAGACATCAGCCCCGCTGTCTAACTCTCCTCAAAAACAGCCTACTTGAAACGGTTCGTTGTATCACATACTCACGCAAGCATTTGGCATTTGGTTCGCTGCCTGCTTACTGAACCGTTTAGAAACTCAGAAATATTTTATTGACATGTATTTATTCAATGTGCATCCATTACCTGGATTGCTAGGAAATGTAACACTCGCGGTTGTCAATAAGTCCAGCAAAATGTTGTCATACGAATTCTACTCAGAACACGCACATACCATGGGGCCTTCCAAATCGTCGATTCAATATACCGATTGTCTGAAGAAATCCAGAATAAATAGCGAAATGTCATGACATCTAGATGACAAGGCTAAATAGTTCACTAACCAGAGCGAAAGAAATAATTTCGCATGAAATCTTTCTCAAAACATTTTGCATGCACATTATTCGTCATAGTAAATGTGATCACCTTACACTTTCTCCTCGTCGTCTCGGCTGAACAGCTTTTGAGATTTTCAGCCTTTTGGGCGGTTTCCAGCAATCGAGGTAGCCCTGTGCTGCAGCCTGATCAATCGTTTGCTGGATTCTGGAAATCTCCCTTCTGCCCCGCCACAGTCGACGTATGTTAACATTTTTCTCACGCTAATTATATCACGTAATGGTGAAACACCGTGAGGATGCGTTTGGACGTTCTCCTCAGAGTGACCTTGGATTATTTTAAAAAGCTCACACATAACCTTGCAGAAGATAAATAACGCGACATGCTATTTTGTAAACCGAATCCATGAAGCGAGTGAACTATCTACTTTCCTCGTGTGTTTGTCGAAGTTCCGTGAACTACGATCATCCTCTTTCTGATCACGCCATTCGTGGCAACAGATATCACGTTTTCGCTGCTGTTCAATTATTCGCTGTTTCGTATCGCCCGTACTTATCGCCCATAACTCAGCGCGCTTCTCAATTATGTGACGAGAAATATACATTATTATCATCATCATCACAGTGGCAGTTTGGCTGTCACCGACCTGGGTGAACTAGCATGAATGAAAAGGTCGACTACTTTTTTCCTTCGGATATGTCCCGTGCAGATGGTTTCCACCCCTACTACACCAACGAAATGTGCTGGGTTAGTATTTTCACAGGCAGTAGAACACCTACTGGGTTTCTCCCAGCGAGACTCTTCTTCACTGAGATATGGCATGCACTAGGTGGCATTCGCGTAGCGTCCATATCACTCTCAGATAATGCCTCTTGCAGGCGACTCAACATGGCGCCTTTGATGGATGTCACTAAACATATACTTTCACGTCAATTATTGAGGTTCAGGTTGTACACTTGTGGATACGGCGCGTAATTATAATGCAAGCGTTTGATTTTCGTTCATTCGTTGTGTTCTGCTCAATTCGGATATACCGGCTACTGGTCTCACGTTAAGTTCCATCTATTCACGGAATATCACACTGGCATGGCATCTCCAATAACAGTGTATCCTATGTTTCTCAAAATTTGGACAGCGATTCATCCTCTCGTGATATTGAGGATTATTTTGAACGATTTGACCTACGGTTTAGGGCCGCATCCATTCTAAATGGGGAGACAAAATCAGCCTTCTTCCTCTCAAGAATAGGAAAAGAGGCCTATTGTCTTATGTAGAATTTATCTCATTCAGATTTGCTGATGGATCTCACATACGAGCGCATAACGAAAACACTGCTTGGTCATGTCATCCCTGTAAAGTTTGAGGTCGCCAAACGAACCAAATTCAATATCATGAAGCGTCAACCGAACCAGTCCGTCCATGACTATATTCTCCATATCCAAACTCAGGCAGCACGGTGTGGTTTTGGTGATCAGTTGAAGGTCCGACTTCGTGACCGACTCTTCGCCGGTATTAATGCACCGGATCTGCATAGAAAACTGCTGCCACTTCCTAAACCTACGTATCAAAATACCGAAGTCATCTGTGAGCAATACGAAGATGCTAATAATACAGTCCATAGTGGGAGTTCCGGTGAGACTCCGGTCTTCTTTGGATCGATTAAAAAGCGACCTACAGAACACAGTACTCTGCGGCTATTCAATTCAGCTCCTAAATATGGTCCTCGACCAGTTTCTTAACCTTCTTCGGAACAGTCGACACATATCATTGGCAGATTCGGGGATTGGGCCTCATGTAGCAAGAAACATTCCAGATACACATGCATTCACCGCAGCTCTATATGCCACAAGTGAGGGAAACGAGGTCGTTTACAAAATGTCTGTATTCGAAAAGGAACTGCCAGTTTATAGTAACTAGTCAAAGTGAATTTGATGCTACATGTGACAAGATGGAGTCCTTTACTTTGACAGTTGATTCTTCTACTTCTGAGCATTTATTTCATACCCTTTTCACAGTACGTGGCACAATGCATGATTTTATTATTGACATCGGCAATGTAGAATCTACTATACAACAAAGACATCTATCACAGTTCTACCCGAATTACATACTTCATTCTTGTTCTGTAACCATACGAGGTATAACTGATCATTCCATTCCTGTTTTGGGTACAGTCACTGTTCTGATCTTTAACGAACAATCCAAGCAACTTGATTGCACCTTTGTTGTTGCTCATCATGTCTCATTCATTTTGAGGCTGAGGGTTTTAAAAATGCTCCATAACCAGGTTTTCTTGCTCGTACCACCAAGTAATTCCACAAGCCTGAACGACCTAATTCTCAAGTGCTCGAGGGCCACGGGCGGCATGAATATACCTCAAGTCAAACCAAAAGTAACTGGTGGTGCGTTTTTCTGAAACGTCGTATAATTCCTTACGGACTCCGTGAACCGGTAATGTAAGTGCTCAACGAGCTGGTGGAGAAGTGCGGTATTAAGCCTACTGCTTCATCATCTTCGGCCACGCCGATTGTGACACCCTTGAAGTCTGGTTGGAAAACTGCGCGAATATGTGGAGATCAGCGACTTACTGTAAATCGATGCCTTAAGCAACATACATGTACTACTGCAGAACCTGAGGACATTCTGAACGAGCTGTCAGGATCCAGAGTTTTCTCTGAGATTGACTTGAAGGATGAATATTTACAAATTCCTTTGGATAAGACATCAATGCCGATAACAACAATCAGTACACCTAATGCACTTTTCCAGTACCGATTTTTGCCGTTTGGACTTAGTAGCTCTCCTGCTGTTTTTCAGCAGGTAATGAATAACATTGTGAAGGGCATGGATGGTGATGAAGTCTATCAGGTTGATATCATTGTACATGCTCCAGACAAGTTAACTCATGATTCTCGTCTTTTGAAACTATTCCAACAGTTTTATGACAAGAACATGGCCGTTAATCCGAACAAATGCGCTTTTACTGTTACTTAGTTGACTGTAACGGATTCAAACCTGATGTCAAACGTCTATTCTATTCCCGTTTCATTCCAAATTTCTCTCATCTTGTTAAATGTTTATTCCAGTTGCTTCCTGAGAAGCATTTTACGTGAACTCCAACTCATGAACGATGCGTATATTCATTGTTAAACTTTTTGTCATATGACGCTATACTTCGTCCATTTTCTTTTAAAACTATGCCCGTGTTGATTAGTGATGCTTTTCCAGTTGAAATCGAAGCTGTTCTTAAGCAGGACAACAAACCAATTGTGTGTATATCACGCTGACTCAATCCAGCAGAAAGGGGTTATGCTTAGACACACTGTGAAGCTCTGGCAGTATACTGGGCGATAAAGCGGCTCCATAAGTAATTGTTTGGGATACCATTCAAAATTGTGTCGGATCATGAAGCACTGAAATTCATCTAGAATCCTGACAAGTCAGTGGCACGTTCATCAACATCTATGGTTCAACGAAGCAGCATAGCACTCAGTGCATATGACTATACTAACCGAACAGAGTTGATTCGCCCAACTTCAGTGCGCTACGCCGTGATTGGATCCCACAGGTCAGACGGAGATTTCTTACACTTGATGTATGTCAGGAGGAAGTATCATTCACTCTAGATGGATTATCGGGCTTGAATGACAGACATGTTATTCCTCTAAATCTTCGTAAAGCTGTTCTGGGCGGTCTACGTTCTGGACCTCCTGGAGTTGAAAAGCTGAAGTTTCTGGCCAGATTAAAGTGCTGGTGGCCAGAGATTGATGCCGACATTTGTTGTCTGGCTAAAAGTTGTTCGTCTTGTCATCAAAAATTCCACAAATCACCGTCTAAGTGGACCCCGTGACCGATGTCAACTGAGGCCTGGCAACGGGTTCATGCGGATTACCGTGGTCCTTTTCTTGACAGGTTTTATGCCCTAGTAGTGATCGATTCCTGTTCGAAGTGTCCGGAAGTGGCATTTACAACAACGCCCACTGCAGAATTCACGATCTACGCACTCACAAGAATATTCAGTAGAGGTATCCCTCTTGTATTAGTGACTGACAATGGTACCCATTTCACTGCCAACCTTCTAACTATTTGGTTTAATGGTATTGGGTCAAGCATATGTTTACACGTGCTCGACATCACTACTCTAGTTTCCAAGCTGAAAACTTTGTTAAAACACTCAAAAGTGCTATAATCTCTCTGCAGTGTACTACATTCAGAGACCTTGAAAAAGGCTGGAACATCGCAATGCCTGTCACTCAACTACACATGAACGTCCCGCCAAACTTTTCAAAGGAGGGTCTTTGAGGTCAAACTTGATGTGCATCCAATCCTCTGAAGTTACCGATTATTGTGGTGAGGACTTGAGACCGTCATCTGGATAACTTTTAAAGAATCTTCGTAAATGATTTTACCGAATTCTAGACGTTGATTATTCATGTGTACATTGTAGTGAGATCACCTTCGACGTCCCCAAAATTCTAAACTTCCCCGACGTGAGATTTGCCTTGCCAGTACCACCGCGTCTATTCACATTACCTTGTATATGTAAACTTACTACAAACCACTAGCATCAAAGTTAGTGGACCGGCATAAGTATCGCAGTTATTCTGTCAGCTGTGTAATGAATTTGCACTATCTCTACTCCTGTAGGTTACATTCACTATGGTAACAATGTTGAGCTACTACCGTTAGGAACGCCGCTTAACCAGCCTAACGCTTGTTTGAATTCTGAAGGTCGACCGGAATTTTCCGTCGACGCACTCTTCCACTGTGGCGGCTGTTGTGCGGTTGTGCTCAAGGTTCTCTCACGTCCAGCTCCCTAGCAACCCTTAATTGTTACGTTGAAGTCTGTTGTGAACGGTGAGTAAATCAATAAATAAAGTTTGTTTGCAAATTCATCGTTTTCTCCCTGCAACTTCTGGTTCACGGTAGCATAAGGTTGGGAAACTCTGGGCGTACGAATTCAGGAGCTAGCACTACAATTTGGTGAGCCCGTTCCATAAGCTATTTTTATACTGATTTTTGTTATTAATTGTACCCTTTGTATAAGCTAGATTCGATTATTTCTCTCGTGTTTGTATACTTGTATTTATTCATATATAGCAATAAATTTCGTGCCTCGGTTCCACCAGTTTCTGAGCGTTTGTATTTCATCAGAATCCTGTGTGTATTTGAATGATGGAGTCAGATACCTCAGACCGCAAATTGGAGCTCGCCGAGATAAATGCAAAGGAAAACGCCTTAAGCTTTCGTATCCCCGATTATGTCCCGGACGACTCAGAGTATTGGCTGGCGCAGCTTGAGCTTCAATTCCAGTTAGCACGCATCACTAGCCAGACTGCCAAGTTCACATACCTGGCTACCGCGTTGCCGATGTCGGTCGCACCCTGTGACCGAGATTCAGTGGTTAAACCACCCGAGAGCAACCCTTACGACGCACTGAAGAACGCATTCTTAGAACGTGCTGTCGTATCGGGAGAGAAGCGTCTTAAGCAGGTCCTTAACGAGCTACAGTTAGGAGATCTTACTCCATCTCAACTGCTCCGACAGTTAAAACAGTTGGGAAACAATCACAGGATTGACCACAAACTCATGCGTTACCTTTGGATGCAGAGGTTGCCCGATTTTGTACAGGCAATTATTTCTCCATTCATGTCAACGAGTTCTTTGGATGACCTGGCAAAATTGGCTCACTCAGTCATCTAACACCTTCCCAGCAAAATGCACCAGGTCGATGCACACACAGGAAGCACACCCGTCGAATTGATACCAAAAGTGGAAGAACTTTGTCGAGAAATTCAAATTCTTAAAGCTTTTCGCTGTCGCCCCGCTTCCAGAGGACGTAGCCATTCTAGGTCGCGTTCAAGAACGGGGTATTGCTGGTACCAAGGCACGGGAATCCGTTAAGCCGTGCACCTTTTCAACCGCCCCGGTAAACGGAAGTGCCAGCAAGTAATGACGACAACTGTTGCTGGCAGTCCTACCCATGGTCGCCTACTTTTATACACGATGGGAGTTCTAGGTTGCGTTTTCTAGTTGACACCGGCGCTCAGGTCAGTGTCGTGCCACCTAGAAAAGAGGACCTACCTCGATCAACGTCATTCCGGATCCAGGCCGCCAATGGAACCCCAATACGCACTGTTGGCACAAGCTCCTTGATGTTGGACGTGGGCCTGTGACGTGTTTCCCGTTGGGTGTTCATTATGGCGGATGTGACAGGTGCCATTTTGGGCATGGACTTCTTAAAACACTTTGGATTAGTCGTTGACACAGGTCACCACAAGCTCCTAGATCCCCTAACGAGTATATCCTCTGTAGGGACCACTTTTTCGACGACGGTCCTAAGCCCACTGCTTGCTGAAACAAGCGGGGACGATATATATCGAGCGGTGTTGCGTGAATTCACGGGGTTGACCCGTCCACCTAACGAGTTACCTGCCGTCATCACGGGCGTGGTACACCACTTCAAAACGAAAGGCCCACCAGTTCTTTAGCGACCGCGAAGGCTGGCACCAGACAAACTGCGCATCGCTCGTGTCGAATTGTAACACGCTGGACATGGGTCTAATCCGCCCCTCTGACAGCCCATGGGCATCTCTGCACATGGTGCCAAAGGAGACAGAAGGTGATTGGTGTCCTTGCGGATATTATCGTGGATTGAACAATACCACTGTTCCAGATAGGTACCCTGTGCCACATGTCCACGATCTAACTATCAGCCTCGCGGGTAAATAATCTGTAGCAAAATTGACCTCGTCCGCGCCTATTATCAGATACCGGTAGCACATGAAGATATACCCAAGACGGCGGTTACCACTCTATTCGGCTTGTTCGAACTTGTGCGCATGCCTTTTGGTTTTCGTAACGCTGTGCAGACGTTCCAACGTCTGAGTAATGAAGTCATCCGTGGACTGGACTTCATTTATGCATACATAGACGACATCCTCGTGGCTAGCTCTTCCACCGAAGAGCATATAACCCATCTACGGACGCTGTCTCAACGTCTGTCATCATACGGCCTAACCATCAACGGAGCTAAGTCTGAACTTGATCAAGCCTCGTTGAATTTCTCAGGCCACAGCATGTCGTCAGATGGGGTTAAACCGCCTGATTCAAAGGTCGAGGCTATTCGATCGTGCCAATTTCCCGATACAATTCCCAAGCTTCGCCGCTTCGGTGGACTAGTGAATTATTACCGTCGATTCACTCCCAACTGCTCCAAGCTTATGCAACCTTCGACTGATTTACTTCGGGGTAATAAACGAACTTTGAACCTAACCCCCGAAGCTTCCACGGATTCCGCCAATGTTAAGCAGGCACTCGCCTCTTCAGACATGTTGTATTCCCAACGACCGGGCGCACCAATTAGTATGGCTTTGGATGCATCATTCACAGCCATAAGTGCAGTGCTACAGCAAGCAATTCGCGAGATGTGGCAACCGATCGCATTCTTTTCTCAACGTCTCGGCGATACCGAAATGCGATACTGCACCTTCGGTCGAGAACTCCTAGCCGTATATAGGTCTGTACGTCACTTTCGTCACGCACCCGAAGGTCGCGATTTCATTATTTTCACGGATCACAAACCTCTCGTGTACGCTTCACGGAATTACTCCGATTAACATTCGCCTCGAGAAGCCCCACAGCTAGACTATGTAGCCCAGTTTTCTACGGACATCCGCCATGTCTCTGGGGCTGCCAGCGTCGCCGCAGCTACTCTATCACGAGTGCACAACGTGTCTGCAACCACCGGCTTGATAGCACATCACAACATAGCAGCACAACAACAGTCCGATTGCACGTTTACGGATGATCTGAAACGCACGAACTAACGCCTCGTCATTGACGTCTCCTCCCGGTACCATTATATGTGACAATACGCTGGGATACCCCAGGCCAGTCGTGCCATATTCTTTACGAAAAGCAGTTTTCGAAGCGTTGCATAACCTGTCACATCCAGGGATACGCGCAGCACTAAGACTGTTTGCGCATCGATTCGTCTGGCCTAACATGAATCGGGACGTACGCCATTGGTCCCGTTGCTGTCTTACATGTCACCGTTCCAAGGTCAACCGACACACGAGCACCCCCATGGAACCTTTTCCAACTCCCGACGATCGTTTTGAACATGTCCACCTGGACCTCGTCAGGCCACTTCCACCTTCGAGAAGCTACATCTACCTGCTTACGTGTATCAACCGGTTAACTTGCTGACCAGAAGCCATACCGTTGCCAGACACATCAACTGCGTCCGTGGCTCGCGCTTTTTTCGAGCATTTGGTTGCACGTTATGGTTGTCCGTCGACCATTACAACTGACCGTGGTACGCAGTTCGAATCAGCATTATTTTCACGACTGACCAAGCTGTTAGGCGTGCATCGAGCACGCACCACAGCGTATCACCCGCAAGCTAATGTACTTGTAGAGCGTTTCCATCGTCAGCTCAAAGCTTCATTACGTGCTCACAGGCGGATGGATTGGACAGAAACTTTACCCCTAGTTCTACTTGATATTCGCAATTGTGTCGAGGACGACAGTACGACCCAAGCGTCATTCGCCTATAGTCGTCCTTTAAGCCTTCCATCTGATTTCTTCCAATCGTCAAGCGAAACTGCTGTCGGCACTCAAGACTACGCCAACCGATTAGCCAAATACATGCGATCACCACAACCCAGTGCTACACGTATTCAGCAATCTTCGTCTTATGTTCCCAAATAACTCAACAATTGTGAGTTCGTGTTTCTGTGAATAGATTGTGTTGAGCAGCCGCTGCAACAATCGTATACAGGACTTTTTCGTGTCATTAAACGGTCCGCGAAAACCTATGTGATTGACAGTTTCGGTCAGCACCTCACCGCCTCTGTTGACCGCCTCAAATCTGCTTTCACCGACTCACCCACCGGTTCGACAACACAAACATCAACTGAGCCGTCTCCATCTTCCCCAATTTCTGGTTTAGCCCCAGCGTTACTTTCCGCATCTATTCCTGACGAAATCCCTCCTCAACCTACAACTCGTTCAGGGAGGCGCGTCCATTTTCCTGCGCGATTTCTGGATTAGTTTACTTTTTCTGTTTAGCACTTATTGTACAGTTGATAATTCATTATATGTATTACATGCTACTGTTGACCAGCAACTAACAGTTATTTTAGGTACAATTTCCCGACTCACTTTACACGGAAGATACTGCACATAATTGTACGTATCCTCAGGCGCTGCAGGACACGCGTTACGGTGGATATCTGCCTTTTTCTCTAACGTTCAAGTATTTCACCTTTCCTTATTCCTAGGTCCCACTAGATGCATAGCAACAGTTGCTGGGCCCAAGAAGAAAACCTTGAACGCCGTAGCACCTTGTGCCTGCGCAGTGAGGAGATCACAACCCCTGTCACGTCCTTAGGAAGCGTTTTCAGAATGGGTGGCTCGCGCGCGGCTGTCCAGCAAGACAGACACTGTTGCCCAGGAATGAAATTCACAAGTGAAAAGCCTCCTACATTAATCACTTTTCTAGAAGGGGCTGATGTAGTGAGATCACCTTCGACGTCCCCAAAATTCTAAACTCTCCCGACGTGAGATTTGCCTTGCCAGTACCACCGCGTCTATTCACATTACCTTGTATATGTAAACTTACTACAAACCACTAGCATCAAAGTTAGTGGACCGGCATAGGTATCGCAGTTATTCTGTCAGCTGTGTAATGAATTTGCACTATCTCTACTCCTGTAGGTTACATTCACTAGGGTAACAATGTTGAGCTACTACCGTTAGGAACGCCGATTAACCAGCCTAACGCTTGTTTGAATTCTGAAGGTCGACCGGAATTTTCCGTCGACGCACTCTTCCACTGTGGCGGCTGTTGTGCGGTTGTGCTCAAGGTGCTCTCACGTCCAGCTCCCTAGCAACCCTTAATTGTTACGTTGAAGTCTGTTGTGAACGGTGAGTAAATCAATAAATAAAGTTTGTTTGCAGATTCATCGTTTTCTCCCTGCAACTTCTGGTTCACGGTAGCATAAGGTTGGGAAACTCTGGGCGTACGAATTCAGGAGCTAGCACCAAAACATAATGGACACGTGGATTAGATACGTATAGAGGATGCATTTTAGTTCGTTCCAAACTCTAGTGTGATTTCAGAAAATGTTGATTCTACTCTTGATTCAAAATTGAGCCAACAAATCGCAAGCATCATTTGTAAGTCTTCAGTGATGCAACTGAAACCCAGAAAGAATTTCAAGAATCCGCAGTCCCATTCAGTGTGTGGTGGATGTGATGAGTGTCACTGAACATATACTTTCACGTCAGGTATTGAGGTTCAGGTTGTACACTTGTGGATACGGCGCGTAATTATAATGCAAGCGTTTGATTTTCGTTCATTCGTTGTGTTCTGCTCAATTCGGATATACCGGCTACTGGTCTCACGTTAAGTTTTATCTATTCTCGAAATATCATAGTGCTCATAGATCAAGACTTCGAAAATCAAAATTTCATCCGGTCTGAATTGCTGCCCTTGAGACGGTTGCATCGTGCTGTAGTTATTATAGTGGGGGTGTGATGAAACCTTTTGCTCCAAGCGTTTCACCACATAGCTTCCGTGCGTTCTTCGACATGGTTACAACTTCCAAAACGAGAGCAGCGTCAGCCTGAACAACGAAAGTCATTTCCTGGGTAATCCAAGAAGACTGCGACACCACTCTGCAAAACACAGAATTCACCAAGTTCGACGGGGAAGCAAAAGTTGTTTCAGTTACCTGAACTAGTTTTTGATCCGTAAAATTTGAAAAACCTGCGTTAAGCACGAAATTTCGGGTCACGCTTCAAGGTCGACGTTAGCCTAGTAGCTCGAGTAGCCATGTTCTCAATTCTGCCTCGAGGAAGCTAAAAACAGAACTTGCTGCTCTCTACGCAGGCCGACTGCACACCCTCTGTGTACTCCGTAATTTTAGAAGCACGGCCACGACGGAGGCAGTGGCAAGAGGGAGTGGGACAAAATAACATTCCATTCACTGCCTTCCTGCATTTTTGATCTTTATTAATCCGAATAACGCGCTCTGGGTGGCCAAGAATATGTACCAAGGTTGCAGCCACTTTTCCAGGTTGCACTTTCTGTGGCACTGTAGCCCCTTTTTCAGTACATCCGATGCAATAGACTTTTCAGCGATTTGTACACGGGTTCGAGGCTGGGCCCCAATCTACCCGTATCTAGTCAGTTTGCTCGTTTCGATGTCTGGCGGTTTCCTGTTGACTTGAAAGGCAGTCATTGAAAACGGGGTGTAACACCCCTCTTGGGGTTACAGAAAGTACCAATAACAGAGTAAAATAATAATCT
>QNGE01005835.1:0-38243 GCA_008508345.1 Paragonimus westermani
CGCAAGCCGTCACAACACGTCAAGGTCCAGTCTCACCGTGACATAAATAAGTCGCACAAAATCGGATTACAAGTGGCGTTACTCTGATGAGAACTACTGTACACTTTGGAGCAACTACTCGGATTGCGCCCATGCCGTTGTAAGTAGAAATTTTGTTAAATTATTTATCCAAAGCTTTTATACTTGAAAACGGTGAGATAGTGAACTAACAGTTTAAAAAGGCGTGTAAAAATGAAAACGTGCACGTGGTCATGGTGAACGAATGGATCTCAGCTAGAGAGGGAGCGTATCGATCATTAGGATCAAACTTCAATCACTATGAATGTTTGCTGTCCTCAAGGGGCTGTGCGGCCGCCACAGAGTTGAACTTCTGTTACGTCGGTGAACCTCACATGCGGGAGTCGTCTGATTCCACACAACTGTAAGCTTGACGAAGATTGTTGAGGACTTAAATGCAAGCTGACTGGAAGCATGTGCAAAGGTTATGTACACCCCATGGTAGAACGGTCAGAGAAGATTGGGTAAACCACTTCATATGGGTGTTACGAGCTGTTATTTTTCATTACCTGCGGTAGTGCTGGCCGTTCCATTGGTTAAGTTGGGGTCAAGTGTAGAAAATCTTATTCAGTTTTCACCTATCAGTCCAGCCAACTTAATAGATGGGTTAAACATCTTGAGAAGCACTGGATCGTGTAAACGGCGGAATCCAAACGACTGTTTACCGTTTTCTAGGGGGCCCTTTGTCGAAACCAGAAGTCGGTTCGGAGCTTAAGTTTTTAAGGTGCGCCAGTGATCAAGGCACCGATCTTTGCTCCCTCGATATTCTTACACTTTTAGGTAGAAGGTTGATACCGAAACTGACAATACTCAGTCATAGTGTTATCGAAACGGAACAAGGATGACCGAAATCTACATCACCCACAAATGAGCCATCCTCGTCTCCCTCGCGCCCAAACTATTCAGTGACCTCCTACTGAACTGAATGACCATAGCTGGGAAAGGGATGCTAGTCGAAGGACAGGCGGAAATCCCTTCTGGCTAAGGTTACATTTTTAACTTGCACTGGCATCCATACTGGCAAATGTTCATGGGCATGGTTTAATGACTGTCTTTGTTCTGATTGTTCGGAACATCCTCGGGAGCCGTCGTATTCCCAGAGGAGTCCCAGAGACCCACTTGAATCAGCCAGCATCACGGTGTGTCCGCTGGGAAAGCGGGATGAGAACTTGTGAACAACTACCTCCATGTTCATCATATCTGATGATGTTCACCAAGGGTGTCCTCTCCGATGTTGACAGGCACACCTGTAAATTGCAATGGACATGGTATTGATGGTACTTCCAGTAGTAAGCTGATGGGAGTACAATATGCCGATGACGTACTACTCAACGCCTCTGTCATAGGCATACAGGCCACGCCGACGAGATCTACAAGGAACGCGCTTCACACATTCAAGGTGTAAAATACGGCGTCAGAACTTGCATGTCGTTGCCTCCAAGTTCCCACCACAGACAGTTGACGTGAGAGTATAGACCGTTTAGTAACAATAACTCAACAGCTTGCAGCACTTCTGATAAAGTATCGGTCATAATAACCAAGGTATCTTGATGGCCTCGAGACTTTTCCATGTGATTGGTGGAACGAATGAAATGTAACGCTCATCTGTATGATTCAGAAACTTGTAGTGTTCGAAATACAGATTTCATCGGACTGGTTACAGATCACCGTCAGTTTGTCCCCATCCAGTAAAACGATTGCGTAAGTAGCACAACCCTTCCTGAAGGGGTACGTGACCAATTAATCAAATACTGTATTTGCGATCAACAGGTTATATGCTCGTATTTCAGCGGAGCACTGGACACTATTTAGTAAGACCATCAACAGTTGGATAGAAGCGTGGAATAGTTATGCAATACCTTGATCATAAAGTACGAAGACCTTGATAATTTCATTCAGTAGACTAAACGAGTACCGCCTACCAGGTTTCGGAACTTATGATCTTCTAACTCGCCTGACTAAAAAATATCGTTTGAGATGGCGGCATGCGGCAATCAATGACGGACTCGCATCCACATTCTATCAAGTTTTTCAACTCAGCATTACATTTGTGTTTCTGTTTGACAATTCAATTCTACTCTGATACTGTTTCAGTGAACGACTTCTTTAGTCACAGAGGAGTCTGATCAGGCTTACAAACATTATAAATCATACGAAATAAATGACACACCTTTGGAACAATGTGGTGCATAGGGCCATGTATGAATAAATGTGACGCTATGGTGTTTTATATTTTGATACAATGTGAAGTAGGAGAGAACAAAAGTAAACAGATACCATCTCAATAAAATGGCCTGTTAAATAATCTGGGCAAGTGGGTCTTAACAAGAGAAACAGGTCATTGTTTTGGTAATGCAAAAACTTCCGGTATTTCAATTATTTGTGTTAAATGAATAAACGTATGCGTTTGTTGATAGTCTGTCTGTTTGTTTTGTTGTGTTTAATCTGTGACATTTTTTCCCTCTGTTCTTGGTCATTCTCATTGTGTTGTTATGAGTTGGTAGGTTCCAACCATCGGATGATGTGTCATCTGAGAGAACAGAAAAAAATATAACTAACATAGTCCATTCTTCTGAGATAAAAAGATTTGATATGAGGCTTTGATATGAGGCAAAGAGAATTCGGATTCAAAAGTATAGTAAATATCAAGTAAACTGAACAGATTTGAAAAACAAAGACAGTGGGTTAAATAACTAAACTCCAGTTTTGAGATCAATAAAGGAAACAGCGAAAAAATTGGACTTTTTGGAGTTACCTTCTGAGGTTTTATACACTCCCCCTCCATATAATGTCAAAATTTTCTGCGACTCTTTCTACAACCGAGATGTAATATTCTGTTATCGGTTGGACTACGTTAAAGAGGTCAAGGATGGAGGTTATGGCGATCGAGAAGCTCAGGATTTGTATTCACACTGATTACGTCGGAGAATATGCTCTGCTTCCGCTGTCTACAGCGATGGGTCTATTAAAACCAGAACAGCTAGTTGTAGAGGATTTCACACTGATCGATGTGAAAACCTGCTTTACGAGTTGTATCTGACGCCTGGGGAAACCGATGCACTCTATCAGTTCCTAAGTTGATCAACCGTTGATAATTAAAAACACAGCTTTGTACCCCCGAACCTTTTACGTAACATGTACGGAGAGAAAGAGATAGAGAGGAACGTGATATCGGGAGTACAACGGCGTTGGAATCAACTGCATTTGAAAAGTCGAGATGAATAATTCCACCAATCTCTACTGTATTTAGTACGTCAATTTTTTTAGGATGGAAGCTCACAGTTACCCCAAGCTCGGAAACCTTACCTACATATTGTCTGTTCATTTTCAGAACAATGTTTAAAAGTGTGCCAAATCCACTGCTGTTAAATCAGGATGCGATCGAAACCAACGATTGGGACCCTAACCCTCTGCATGCGCAGGAACAGTTCGTATGAACCAGTAACTCTGTTAACCAGATATCACAATAAGCTGCAGAACAGACCTAGCGTGGACCACCTGTCTCATGGTTGGCACCTGTGTCACTCTCTTGCATACATCGACACTGTCAGCAAACTCCCCGAAAAATTTTAGTAACCTCCTGAGGAAGGCCACTCGAGGTGGTTGAAACGTAGAGTATTACAACTTGCTCGTAACGTTGTGTTATTCCCAATCTGTTTATTAGTGACCTTATGTTGTAAAGAAATGTATTGGCCTATGTGACCTATGCTCACGTGAGTACATAAACCGCGTCTACTTTGTGTAACCAAAACACATTGATGGGAATCGTTGAAAACAGTTGTTTGCAAAACTGTCTCTCTCTCTCTACAGGCACATCGGGAGATGCAGACTAACGGTGGCTGTTTCAATCTAAGTTACATCATTTGTTTCAAAATTAAAGCGTCGTTTTTCAAATTTGAACGTGTGAACACGCGCAACATATCTGAGAGTACAAAATCGCACATCGTTTGGTGAGCCTATTTTCTCCACGTTCACAGATATCGCAAACATGCATACACGCGCACAACATTGTCCGACCAATTAGTAAATCCACCACAGTTGTGTTGATTGACTTGTCTGTCCAGTTAGACGCCAGTGAAGATAATTGAATTGACCTGATTGAGTTACAACAGATGAGACTGATAGAATGGCCTACTAGCAATGTCGTCAGTTCAAACTTGATGAACCTGTAAAACATACCATAAACATAAGGCCAATTTTCTCATCAGTGATTTAACAGTTTGTTTACGACTAAAGTGTAAAACTAATTCCACGGTGCGTTGCTCATCGCGTCTGACAGGTTGGAGTAAGTACGGCCAAATCCATAATAACAATCAGCCCGTTCATCACGATACAAACGACTGCAGTCGTGTCATCAACACATTCAGTATTTATCGGAAAACCGTCTGGCGAACACAAAGTTTTGCCGGTCGATAAAACAAGTAGTCAGCTGTATAAACAAGAACACACGAGCTGTATCGCGTTGATTATTTGCGGAAGTTGGACATCCAATTTAATTAATTATCTTGTTAATGCAGAAATTTTCTAACGTAAGTTGTGTGAAATGTTCGATAGATGACCACGGTCTTTTTGTATGCTCTGAACTGAGCCCTACTGACTTACCCACTCTAGGTTTAAGAACATTTTCCAAAAATCCGCCCTCGATATTTCCAGGTGGCCAGTAATGCCCGACCATAAACACAGTTTTGAAATCCTCATTGATTGCGCAACCAAATCCGACCCTTTCGGTGTTTTTCCAAACGATTTGTGTGAAATTTCCTGTTGGTTGGAGAACATTAAAGCTTACCGAGAATTCGAATAGAGCTTAAGCTGGCTGGATAATTATACAACTAGTAGCCAATATCAGATGGGATGTTCTTGTTTTTCGGAAGTCAAAAACAGTTTAGACACAATCTGGTAAAAATACGGAAGTTTATCACTCTGTTCACTAACGTGCGACGTCGAATTAGTTAGAAAATAAACGAACAACACAAAAGTTCGAGAAAGTACACAAAAATCAAAGTGATGATTTCTACAGAGCGTAGTCATGTCAACTAGAGTACGAACGGAGTAAAAATGTTTAAAAATTGCGAGTGACCTGTTTCTATTCAACAAACTGATACAAACACAATCTTACAAGCTCGTAACATTGTTACACTGGATTTCTTTGTGCAGGATTCAGGTTTAAAACCACTGAAACCTCGGTAGCCACTTCAAGGTAGCCAAATAAGCAATAGACCTAGTTGCCAGATAGAACCATTGTTCAATTATACATACCTCGTAGATTTCGATGGGGTCGAAAGTGGTAACCATAGTTATTTAAAACAACTGATTCCCTTGACCAGTTTGAACAAAGTAGTTAGAACACGAAAACCGGTAGATGTAAGCATTTCGTTTTGACTCATCAGTTACAAATTTACAGTAACATGGATGAGTTTCTCTTATAGCAAACGACTAGAGGGGTGGATAATCAATAAGCGGGCTAAGATAATTCATTAAGTCTAGGGAGGGTTCAAGTTCACGAACAGTTGTTTCTGAACACAGAGAGCTGGTCTGAGTCGATTGATTGCAACTGCTTCAGCAAACCGTAAGGATCTCGGGTTAGAATGACGTAACAGGATTCTGAATGCACAAGATGAATCTAGTTGTATGCTATAAAAAACCTATCAGTTTTATTGAAAATGTGGTACTGACAAGTCAACAAAAAATGCTTGCATCTACCAGTTTTCGTGTTCTAACTGTCTTGTTCAAACCATAGTTATGTTAGTTCGAGGGTAGGTACGGGAAGGCATTCACACTATTTCAAGTTCGAATAATACAAACTGCCAAACTTTCAGTATGGAATGCATTAACTCTGTTCGTCTGGTATCATTCGGTTTTCCATCTGAGGCTTTAGTACACATGTATCACTATTCACTGGCGTGGTATTGTTCCGATATACAATCACTTAATAATAATGGTTTATTTGGGTTAAACAATGGTTTACTTATTAGTCAAACCTAATTAAGTCAAGACCATGCACTAGTTCATTGATAAAAGGATACTTGAATTTAGTTTGAAAAGCATTTCCAATCCCGTCAGTTATACGTACCCATTGAACTTCGGCCATACACCATGGTATAGAAACGGTAAATGCTAAAGGTCGTATGCTTCTGGTGAATTTTGACCAGTAAATACACATCACCTATCCTAAAGTACTTTACGAAAATTCTATTACCCCTTGAAGCTTGTGGCAGATTAAAACCCCGCAGACTTCCGATTAGTGCTTCCAACATCCAGTGAATCTGAGTCAAACAGAACAATCAACTCGCAAATGAATTGGAATCTATATTTACAATCTCCGCGTCATTATCTTACAAGATTCGAAAACGCCCGCTTGCTCCCTCATTGCTCACATTGTTCTCAGGTAGGTTTCATCATATTTTAACAAAAGATTTCGAACTTTCAGGTAACCGGGTTACATGCATGTGTTTCGCAACCCCCAACTCTGGATCCTATCCGAAGGCATCCAAACCGTAGGTTGACAAATTCCTTGGGGATAACAGTTATCCTTTGGTCTCAGACCTTTCGCTGCGTTAGAGCAATCCACCGGTTCCTGCACGTCCGTGCCTAAAAATTTCAATTCTTCAAAATTCTCTCAACTAACCAGAATGATACTTAATCCCAAAAGCTTCGGAGCACACTGAACTACTGAACACATAACGGTGTTAATCTTTTGTGGTTTTGTGTGTGTATGTGAATATCCCAATTCTCGCTTATCCAGTGTTTTTCCCACTCCCACATTTCAGAGCATAGAAGGATAGCGAGATTTGGAAATTAAAAACCAGAAAGCCCCTGATTTCAGTAGCCAGCTTTATTTGGTGTTTTTCTGACCGTATAACAAAGCAAATTTCAGTGCACTCCATTAAGATATTAGGGAAAAAAAGATATGGCAGTTTTTAGTAGCACGGTAAACCAGCAAAACAGGAAGCCGGATATCGACGAGGAATACCATCGTACTTTAGAATAAAAACAATTGCTGTATTGTTTGAACACTATCTCAAATTGTAACGCATACACTAATCAACATAAAAGATGGCAAGCATCGAGTCAGGCTGCGATGCTTACAGCAGCATACTATACTTAATAGTAGTGGTATCTGAAAATATGTTATATTCGAAGAACGGGTGAGGCGGTACTGGAAGTGCGTACCCCCAAGTCGCGACAGTGGGGGATTTTGCTGGCATCGAAAGCGACCGCATTACACACAACATTTAAAACCTTTTGATTTCACCATTATTCCGGTTGTTATAAAGCACTTTTGCTCATCATTAATGTTGTACGTGTGGTGGTTTGCATGAGTGAAATGTCGTCTACACGATGTACATAAATCACAAGATTTGAATTGACGGAAATTAAACTCATTTGAGTTTTCAGGTTAAAATCAAGTAGTCTTGTTGATTGCTGCGTTATATTATTCATGCTATCCTACGTTGTTGAAGGTTTTACAGAAACATCAACAAATGAAGATTAATGTAAGCTTACCGTATTGTTAGTTTGCAGCCGACTGGTATTCTAAGTCAATACACCACACGAATTACTCGTAGGTTTCCAGGAACAATTACAATACCTACGTGAAGGATTGTAATGGCCACAGAAAGCAAGTAGCTTGTGAATTTCGTGAAAATTGGACATGCTGGATGTCCGATATTGACACTGCGACAGCTATTCATCCGGAGCTATAGCATTGGCCCACGCCAGATTTCCGATATTAGTGCACTTTGATGACGTCGAGCCGGATACTGCTTAACTCTAGCAAATGTAAAATGACGCGCAATGATCAATTGTTCAGATCTATGTCTTTTCAAGGAGCGAAATGGTGGTTACGGGAGTCCATAGACGAGAAATAAGGACAGGCATTTTGGAATTTAGTCTGTTTCTCAAATGCACTATGACGGCCAAAAAAGCTAACGTGACTATAAGGAGGATGGCTCGTTTGTCTCAGATTTCCCATCACGAAAGCTTTCTCTTGACGCCTACCTCACTAGTACGTTGTTACAACGAGTTATTTAGTCAAGCATGCAGACTGTCTCGTGGGAAAGAGATATTCATTTCATTGAGAGAATAGTGCGAAGGACTGCTGAGCGTGGTTTAATGCTTCAGTCACCTCCTTAACGGAGAAGACTGCTTAAATTAGGCCAACTCTATTGGCGATGCTAGCATGTCACAGGCGATTTCATGTTGACCTTCAGATTGGGGTTTTAGTCATCGCACCCTCTGAGTCAGTCCAAACCACTATCCTCGACGTCATCTGCAACCCTGTATGAATTGACCAAAATGTAAACCGCACATTTTTAAGGTTAGAGCAGGTTCAGTCCAAAATCCTCTACTAGAACTTGTTTTGAAACAGTGTCACTAGTGAGTGACCTTGAGCAGAGAATAGGTGCGCTCGTCCATCTGCGGTCTTTAGCTTCCAAGCAAAGTGACCATGGGAGAACACCGAAGGGGGTTCCGACCTCTAATGTCAGTGTCGACAAGTCATTGTCTGTCGAGGTATACTCACCTTATTCACGACTGTCAGTTGTGAGTTTCACCACTTTCATTAATTAACTCTCACCTTGGTTTCTTAGTATCGATGATCCTATGGTTTTAAAACGAAAAACCTCGTTAGTTTCCTTTACTCCACACTTTTGGTAATTTTCAAGGTAACATCAAGTGTGCAGAAACAATGCAAACTCTGTTTGACCTGTAAAATTCCGACGAATCTAATGGCTTTGTGTAGCACACAATTACCCCCAAGGTATTACAAAAAGTTCAAATGTTGCTCAGAAAGTCTGGCAATGGCACAACATAGTTCGGATATCACATTCATTATGATGCGGTAAATTTGTAGTCAAACTTTCACAAACAATACTAGCCACCAGTTGTGATAAAACATGCTAAAACCACTTCATAATACATGCACAAACATGCTAATGGTTTGGCCTTCATTTCATCACCCGGTTATTCACACTGCCAGCTGCTGACACGTCATAATTGTTTCCAAGGTATTGAACCGTATAAGAAAAACCTGAAAGCTGAAGCTGTTCAGTGATGGCTACCCAGCATATTTTCTACCAGTCCCAGAAAACGGCAACGAAAAATCGAAGTCCGTCTGCTTTGGAAGCTACACTGAGAAAACTGTATTTAGATAGCACAAGAACACGTTTATCACATATGATTCATCAATTATTAATCGGTTTTATTGTGATCTCCGTATGCCTGCTTCAAGTGGATCCTTCCTCCAGAGGAGCCCAAGGAATCGGGCACTCCTGCAAAAACTGACCCTACTTTTAGTAAACATTCATCACCACCGCCCATGAAATTTTGCCGAGTGTACGACTCTTCGAAATGCATTTAGGCTTACCGGACAAACCACTGTGTTAACAAACTGTGTAGCACACAATAGTTAAATAACCTATGTACCAATTTGATGCAGTTCACTGTGCTCGATCGAGTCTCCAGGACACCAAGGTACACGTTCCAGCGGCTGGGTCACGCCTGTGTGTAGGCTTTCTAATAACCTGTACTCTACCTATTTGCCTCTATGGGATCCACTAGAACGCGATTAGCAGGTCCGGAACTTATAGACACGTGCACGTACACACCATAAGCCAAGGTAGATTAGTGGGCACGCTTCGTGCACTACGAAAATGAGTCTCAATTCAAGGACACTCTGAGGACAGTGTTGCCCAGCTGATCAACACTGAGTGTTGTAGTCAATTTGGAACCTTACTTCGGAACACTCCAAATATTCATGAGTAACTCCGGTCCCCGTGGAGCGCTGTGCATGCTTCCAGGAAGGCTGACCTGCAAAACGCATGCAGCAAAGCGGATTTTTGGTCACGGACTGTTCATACCACTCTTGAAAAACAATGGCACAACAAATGCAGCAGGTTGAGTCTCCAAACTGATGATGAGCGGAAGGAAGTAGAATGAAAACCAGAAGGTTTCGGTCAGGAGTGTTATTCTCTGTGTCCTAATGTCATCGAAGTTTCCTTCGGAATTATGTTTGCCATTCCACTCCATTGTTTAATTCGTTCAGCAGAAACGTACGGTACATCAATGACAGCAGCAAGAAACGGTTCCAGTTAGAAGTGTAAAAACTAACCATTTTCTACTACAGGTGTGTCTAAAGTGTTATCACCGGTGAATTATTGAGTTTTTTAAACAATCCAAGCATGCCATAAAATAAATGCTTTCTTAGAGCACACATCAAATCAGAACGGATTGATTTGATCTTTTCAGTCTCTCCAAATCCTGAAAACATCACCATGTACGTATGTGTTAGTAAACTCAATGTGATCTGTGAATTCAGCTTGATCGGGTTTGGCTAACGGAGCAACGGATTAGGGTTAGCACTCTTACTAAGTGTATAAACTGTAACATGATCGGGTAGCCAAAACTTGAAACAGTAGCGAATGTTGTTAACTTTCTGAAGGCGCTCATTTATTCGTTTTCGCAGTTTGATTTCAGCTCCTTACTATTCACTTCCTGATTGCTTCATTGTCAAGACAGCCAGAGTTTAATTTCCAATCCAGAATTACCTACTGGATCCAACGACATCAGATCACGAGTCTAGGGTATTTTACTTTTAGCCCAGTCGAAACCGGTATCAGATTACCGTTGCGGCAAACACGTGAGACCTTATAGGACAAAGCTGAACCTGGAAATTAGTGATTCGTGTGATTCATGTCTTGAAATGCGTCAGTGATAGTTAACTTTGGATTGTCCCAGTTCACATGAATACGCATGACAAACCACAACTTACCTTCCCGTGTACTTTCCGTTGGTAGTGTCCACCAGAATGGCACGACAGATAATTTGGTTATAGAAATACCAACGAAGTGGCAAACTACTATGTTGATGATGAGGACACGAAAATTTGGTGAACATCACTCATATTTGATCGCAGCCTTTGTAATCAGGCAGTAATCGCAAGAGGTGGTGATTGAGCGCGTTCATTTTATAATTCAGCCATGCATAACATTAGGTCGATGGCACTGTGGTCAACACGGTTACTCCATGAAAGCATCATCGGGGTTAAAATGTTGGCAATTACGATGATTTATTGTGATCGTGTGTTTTAACCAAAACAGAACTCGAGTCTATTGCTTCTTTTTTAAACAGACTGCCTAGAAAGTTTAGCCTGATGTGAAAACCACAATCAACCGTACGTGATGATCAAACTGAAGTGCTAATATATAGTATATTTAGAACAAGCCCGGTGATCAGAGCTGACGTGCGCAAACCTCGGGAGCTGTGATGTGTGCCTAAGCGGTGTTGAAATCATACCAATAATTTTTGACTACTCACAAGTAGTTAATACCCTTACTTTTGTCGTACTGATTGTTTTCAGTGTAGTCATAATTCGCTGAGTGTTTGTACCATAAACGTGCAACTTCTGTGCCTGAAAAGACAAGAACATGGGGAATTCGGTGAAATGTTTCCAGGTATCTGCTTGCTATAATTGTAAAATTTAACGTGTGTTTAGTTCACCACCATGAGCACACGGAACTTTTATGTGGACTGCATAATAATCAGTACTTAGTGAATTGAAAATTCATCCATTAAGAAGTAAACAGCAAATTCAACCAACCTACATACTTGTAACTATCTATGGCGCAAGATTCGAACATTAATATAACACATGGACTTACGTTAACAGGGGTTAGAATGTGATGCTTACACCCCAGTGGTTCACAATGTTTTTTTTGTTAACGAACTTGGATGCTTAAAAAATTCCATAAATCGGCTATACTGTGACTTAGAGGAATACTCATGTTTTTCATGCATCTGAACTCACTCAAACCACACACGCTGGAAACAATGACCTCACTGACTGATTACAATGCGTTCTTTACGCACGTGACTCGGAATTTCGTTGAATTCCGATTGTTTCCCCGGCCTTCGGGGTCCGATGTTTCACACCCTTGGCATGTTGGTTGCACAATTTGTCGACTTGGTATGAAGACGACGAGCCGGACATGAGGCAGTTTGCTAATTTTCAACTTCACATTAATAACTTGGATGTATTTAAACAGTAGTGCTTATCTGTTTGTCAGTTACCTACATTTTAAACTGGAAGGGGTCCGTTTGTGTAAAATATGGTCCGTTGTTTTCTTTTAGCGACAATCTAGTCGTATCTAGGGAGGTAGTGTGAATTTTCAGGTGCCATATTGTCATGGAGACAGCTAAATAAACTTTCCGGATAGGTTCTGTAAACTCCCAGCAATATTGCATAAGCAGACGACACTGTGATTCTGGTGAAAGCAAGGACGATGTTCCTAGTAGTCTTGATTCACAACAAGAACGTGTGAACACAAATCAACTTTAGGTTTGCGGTGGATGAGAAAATCACATCACTTAATTTCAGAAGCTACCTTCTCGTTCCTTACTGATATTCAATGGGGTACACAGTAAGCTATCATAGAACAGTTTAGTGAGTAGTTCTTGTGAACAAATTACCAGGTGTAGCAGAGAGGCTGTCCTATAGAATTCACTCACTCATGGGAAATTGGCAGTTATGCTGTATGTCCCGCGCTATATGGGATTCGGTCAATTTAACTGAACTGGCTAAATCAGACAAGGTAGTCGGGAGGTTGGGCAAACGAAAGTAAAATACCGAAATTTTAAGCACTAACTGTTAAATATGACGTTATCTACTGTGAGATGATTGTGAACTTAAGTGGCGTGATTGAAAAACACCATATCTGACTTCGAGTCTTATGAAGGTAGCTCAGTGATGTAGTTTTATTCTACAAAGCACGTTCTAGATCTTTGAATAGTAACAGGAATGCAGGATGACTCTGAGCAGCAGAATAGTGGATGGTTCGCTGAAAATCCCACTCACCTGTAGTCTCTAATTAGTACATGACCAAGTTAAGTGCCACCAAGTTTACATCAACCTCTCAGTAACAATCGTATACAGGGACATCTGCTGAGAACAAGTGGACAGGGTTGTACGTCTTCAGCCAAGACCTTAATAGAAGCGACGCGATTGTTGACCATCACTAAAAGTACTGCCCAAAGGCAATTACCGATGAGTATTCAGGGATATGACTCATAGTACGTTGAACCTCACTTATATTTGGATAGACTTTCCAGCCATAATATTTCAGGAAGCATTAGATTCACGTTTTGCTCTCTTCGAAGCTCACTAGTAGTGTATACCCCTGTCACTGCCGGGTTTAGAACCCAGGTCAGCCTACTTTTGGAAAGGGCTGGCAGAAAATCTTACCTGAATGAGAAGGTTGCAGCCAAATGTGAGTGATGTACAACTACGAAGGAAGTCTACAAACTTGACGTCTTAAGCATGAAACATCAACATTATAGAAGTCCTGATGAATTATTTACTCCATTCTTTGGTTGAAAGAGCGACACACGTAGAAAGAAATTCACTGAAGGCACACTGGTAGCAACTGGCGTGGATTTGATAGACACACTTGACAAGTATTTTTTGCTACGACGATGTGAGTATCTAAAAGTGTACAAATAGCTCTACAAAGTGATTGATATGGTGATGAAGCCTCATTCAAATCTCAATGTCTCCAAGTAAAGGGCTTATCCTGAAATACTAGGTATATCGAAAGAATAGGAGCCATGTGAGTGTGTTATCGCTCAGTGGCATAGTTAGAAACTCACCGGAAATAGTTAGGTAATTTGAAAATACTTGCATGGCAGCATTTTGGCCGTACTCAATGTCCTCCTGCACACGCAACTGATTCTCACGCGCCAGTGCTTCGGCGTGTTTCTGAGCGGAATTCATCAGCTTTTTATCCAACCTGAGCTTTGGACTGTTATGAATGGCACGAAGTCTGAACAAGAAAATCACGCGTTATCGTTGTTTGTGTTCTTAGACGATGTTACTAACAAATCAGAAGTAATATAACCTAACAGTAAAACTCCATTCCACTCACGTATATTTACGACAAAACCCATTTCGAAACACTGAGTTCCCTTTAACCACTTGATCAGAGCACAAAGAGGACATATATTGCGATATGTTAACATTTCATTTACTCTCATCATTTCATCATTTCGAAAGGAAACGGTAAAGTCGAATTGTACCCTTGTCGTCACGGTCAGGATTTGCGCCTCAGCCAATCCTTTAATTCATCCTAATCTGAATCCCCATCACTTATCGATAATTAGCATGTCTCATTGGGCTTCCAGCAGCTGACATCAGTACTTATATGAGAACGTCGAGGTAAGTGCCTCTGTAACTAGGACAGTTCGATAGATGAGCGTACCCGCAGAAAGATATGGAGCTCAAAACAGACATAACAGTAACACTGAAGGAACTGTCAGATTGAGGTTTTCACCAGAAATAATAGTTCAGTCTCCAGTCTCCAACACTAAATGGGAGTTGCCATACTTCATAACCACTTGATTATAACTTGGTGTATAAATTTTCCAAAAATGTTAGTCATTTTCGTACACCATATCACTGAAATGAAGAGCTAAGTACTATCGCGCTTTCAGAAAGTCGGTCATCTCTTATTTTATGATCTGTTCCAGTTACATTAGCCAGATTAAGCATTCTGAATTTCTGGGACCTCATAAAAATCAACACTTGTGGGGTAAGGTTCGGGAAATCCGTCCATCACTGTCCTCGGTGATATCATGAGGTATTTTCGAAGCAGATTGCTTCCAAAGCTGATTTCAAGTGTTAAGAGACAAACATGAAGTGAATGGCAAAGTTATTGACGCCCTTTTATTCTGGTACATAGTCGTCTGGAAAATAAGTTATCAAATGGTTATGCAATTTTTCTTGGTGTCTCTTCTAAAGTGGGCATGTAAGTCAATCATCAGTTCTTTTTTGTGAATCCAACGAGTAGGTGTGGTTGAAAATATTACTCAAACCAAAGCACCATTTTAAAAAAATCTGTTATTCCAAGTAATGCGCATGTAAGACTGAAGAGTCAAGCATTTCAACTGCACCTTATAAGAAATATTCAACAGATCGAAAGAAAGCAGCCTTGGGCTAAAACAGACATTATTCCTTCGGACACTTTTTCACTCAGAAGGCTCGTTCAATCTGGGTCAGAATGTTATATCAACCGTTGCATCCTCTGAAGCATGCTCTTAGGCTCAGTGGGAGTCGCCGTCTACAGAATCAGTCACTAAATTTACAACACCGCATGGGTCGACTGAAATATGAGCGGTCTAATTTCAGAATTGGTTCATGTACAATCGGGAACGCCACGTCTGAATCTGCCGTGACAAAGTCAACAGCACATGACTCCAAGCAACGACCATTTGTACACATTTCGATGATAATCGTTAATTTCCAAGAAGAGTGCCCACTTGGGCAGCTTTAATGTGACATGAGACCGCTACTTCCAGTGTTGGCAAGTCGCTGTCTTTTGGAGCGTGTCCGTTTTGTGCCTGGGCGCCAACATCGAAGTTACACTTCTCTTTCTATATCCAAGTTTAATCTCACTTCATCAAGATTCTCAATCATGTGATATATTCAATTTTTCTGAAACGCAATCTCATACATCTATCTTGAACACCATCCACGCTTATTCGCAGCTCTCTCGTTTAGGCTGGCTTTTCACCCAACGTCTTCCAAAAAGTCACGATCCGTTTATATAAGCCAAGCTGCTGAGTATTTAATGGCGGTCGTTACGTGTACTTGCCTTCAACCCAGTGACATTCAACATAAAGTCAGGTATGTACAAGCAATGCAAGTCTACGTACATTTGTATAATCTTTTGCTTCCGAAAAGGGTTAAGAAGACATACTGATGTTCTAGTCAACATGTACTGGGTCTCATAAACGAGCACTGCACAGAGAAAAAGCCCCTCAGGAGCGACCACCAGTTTAACAGTGAGTATAAGTATGACAGTTATATAATCGCAACTGTAAATCTTTCCCACCGCGGTCGATGCAAACCACCAACTTAAGACGAGTTATTTCTATCCAAACCAACAAGGTGTCATCAAGTCGCGCTTAGATAGTATCAAACCGTATCATTTAGTAGTCAATAACCCCAGCGTTGTTTAAATGAAATACATCCCTGAGAGCTACACACATAGTCTACAAGGTCAATTGGACATGGAAAACCTTAACTTACATTTAAAAATTGTTATAGTGTTAATAAAAACATCTGAACTTGAATGACACTTTTTTAAAACATGACTTGCACACAATTTACACAATAAAGACGTTATTTTGCAATACTTTAATTGCCTAACAAGTCACGGGCTGGCTGTGTGATGATCGCTATCGACATCCACATATGTGGCTCATTAAACTTCAACGCTGTATGAGGTCATGTAGGCCATATATGTGTGGTATGGCGAATTGTGCTTGCGAGATCATACGACAGAATTATGTAGTGTAAAAGCTTAATTCTGTATACTGAAGGCAACGACTTCACTCATTACAATCGCCTCGGTGCACCGACTTAGGTAGACTGACAATGTCTCAGTCAATTAAGAACAAGATGGGGATAAAGGTCTTACCAACCACTGGTTCCATACAGGAAAAAAAGCACTTTACCACATCACTGTTGTAATTAATATAAACATTATGACACGCTTTGCGAACCAAAATGTACTAGAATAGTAAACGCTGAACGTTACCGATTATGTTCCAGGAAGCATTCCCGATTGAAGCCTTTGGAAATGGCGGCGTAAGGGTTTTTGGGAATTTTCGACGAATTCGATCCCATCGTGAGTTTTGGTGGCAAAAGATCGCCAATCTACCGTGCCACTGCCGGTGTTCAGTGCTTTCTAAACAACTGAGCAGAACTGATGGTGCTATCATCTAACCAAACGAGAAGAATGCGTTGGATAAGGTCAGCAATCAATACGAGTGCATACACACACACACGAACTTAAACGTTGAGTTCAGACTTTTCGTACTCTGTGTCAGCTGACGAGTCCGATGAGGATTGAAAATGTGGAGTTTAGTATCGAATAGCCAGTAATGCATTCGACTTTCACAAAGAGGTTATTTGGGCTGAAAGCAGTTAGTCTTTAGTACCTGTATTTAGGGAAGAGTTACTTAGTGGAACATTACGGGAAGGGCAGCTCACACCCTACCATCTGCCGTTGTTGCAGTGAAAAGATAACCCATACGGCATAACCAAACAAGTTACCAAAGTTTATGGACGTGCTCATATGAACGAACAAGAAAGTCAGTCAACCAGAACATCCCCGTTGTAGGTCTCATAGATGACAACCCAAGTTCTCCTAGCTGTTGTATATCGGAGTTCACACTTAATCAATGCCACCTGAAGAGACACAGAAACACCTGTACGTACAGTGCAACTTGGGCGGCCGATCCAAGCAAGACGATGGGGACACCTTGATCATGAAGCATCGGGTGGCTCCAGTTTACCGGCAATTCGATCCTACTACTTCATTCAATTGACGGATGAGATGCACAATCGAACGAGAGCGTCATTCTTGATAGTCAAGTATGTGGTCAACCCGGTTAGTCGTGAGACCACAAGCCCCGAGCAGACAGTCACTGTTCTACCTGTGGTTAGACTGACTGTTACCTTACGACATTGTCAATAACAGACAACCAACAGATGGAGTCTGCACTACTGCCTCTGGGGTTCTGTACACCATACATTTGCAACCGTAAACCTCTGAACAGAAATTCAATTATTGATTGAAATTCCCCATTAAATAGAAACAGATCTGTCTTTCAACCATATTTCCATCAGGATATTACAGCACAAAATAGTGGCTAACAAGATTTGTAATCACTGTTGGTAATGGTGGCGAATTCCGTTGTTGAACAGACCTTTTCAGACGTAGTGAACAAAAGCTTCTTGAGATCAAGCATGATTTGTTGGCATAGGGGTGTTCTGGTTGCTTCGGTAAAAACCCGGATTCGGTGTCGAGAGCTATATATCTTTTGCCGTACAGTATGACGTTATCAGCTCGTAACAGGTCTACTCTTCCTCCAAGAAGTTATTCACATGACCACTTTATTGATTGATCAAATTGATGCATCAAGTAGATGAACTGGGCCGGCTAACTCTTCGCAAATAAGTTCGAATAGCCGTCAAGCCGTTTGTCCAACATAATTTTGCATATAGGAACAGTCGCGTATACACAAAGAATTCGTGCGATCAACCAGACAGGAGACGCGGTTAATAATAAACGTGACAACAGGGGCATCTTTGCTGAGCTCAAAAATCAGATCATACGTCTGCATCAAAAATCTCCAATTTAACGACCTGACACACAAATCATTACCAATTCTTAAGCAGTGTTTACACATCACCTCGCAAGATCCAGCACGTGAACGTTCAGTGGCACTGCTGTTTCATGATCACGATATCACAAGTCACAAAATACCTTGTCTGAATTGGCCATTTACAGCGCTGCCAAACACTGACATACGTCACGCCGGTAATCGACGGCGTCATTCGAGGTTATTGAGTCATTTAAGTTTGTTAGTGTGCGTTTGTGCGCTTATTGTATCCACATTAGCTTGGCTTCAATTCTCAAAGGTAACGCGTACATTTGTCAAGCGACTAGTTTAGTTAACTGTCGAAAATGATTATCACTATGGGCTTAATAGCTAAAAGGCTTACTGCGGAATACAGAGCATTCACGAAACCCTACTTTAGAAGTGTCATTTCGGTCGCGCTTCTTGCGAGATCAGTGACACAATCCTGTCAACACGCTCGTCCCACAAGCACATGTATTGGAGTACACTCTCCAGGTAGGGACAAGAAAATACTTTGCTGACAAACCGTGATTAGTGAGAAGAATTCTAGTTCGGAATGATAGTAGAATATTCCTCACTCGATGATGTATACGACTAACGTCTGCAGAACTTGTACAACCGATGCACTTTGTTAATATGAGCGTAAGTCAACAATGCGGGAGTTCAATTGATCTAGATGCGCCGTGCATAGTTGCACGTGGTTGTTGCATCACGCGGTTTGTGTTCTAGGCCGAACGGAGCATTCTGAGCCCAAGTTCAGAGCTGGTTCGAAACGGCTGTCTGCCAGACAGTGCCTGAATGTCAAGGCTGCGACCAAATATAATTTGTGTTCGATTAACGTCATTACTATTATCTCCGAATACTAATCCTAACGGTATGAAGCCCGTCTGGAAAAGCACTTGCTAGTGGGATATTACGTCATTAACCAGGAGTCCATTTACCGTTGGATTGCATCGAACTAATAAATAGGAAGAAAAACCAGCACATTGTCATTGGCTTAGAAAAGTAGGCGTTACAGTATTTTGAAAAATTTTCAGATACGATGCACTCTGAGGACAAAAACCGAACGAGCAGATGCTCAGTCTTTGAAGAACCAAGCCTCTTTTCCAGGTCCCTAATTAATTGTTATTCTGACTAGTGAGATAATCACTGCTCCCCACTGGGGTAGTGGCGACTTTGTCCCTCATTGCTCTGTCGTATCCTCATTGGTCCTTCGCTTATGATCAAACATGATTGCATGCTATATGGAGTCGCATTGTCTTAGGGCTCTGTCATCACTTGGCTTTGACCATACACGCGATGAGCCATACATGACTGCTCCCTATCGTTTTGACCTAATCTATAGATTTTTCAACTGTCCACGTGACCACTAAATGGACTTTTCATGCAGTCATTACAGAACAAGGCGTATTTGGCAGAGTTTTGTTCTAAAGATTTGAGGATAGTTCTACAACAGCAACTCAAAGTGACCAGTCTTCTAATGGGGAGGCTCTCAAACACTCACAAAACAGTAAGAGTGCTAGAGTGGGAAACGGAATTCTTGTTCGACTCCGAAGCTGCTTTCACCACCGATATGTGGTTTAAATGTTATGAAGACATTTTTGCAGAGAATTTTCTAATCGGGAAAATGCACAGAAGGTTCGCTTCTTGTTATGGAGGCTGGGGTTTGTTGGACATAGTGCATCAATTTCATTCTTCTAAACAATCCACACAACTTCGAATATATGGAAATGGGTCAATCCATTACTAAACTAGTCGGTGTACTGGCATCTTTCTTTAGCATTCGCTACTGGGGCTTCAATCTAATGACAGGGAGTTATAGTTTCGTCAAGTAGGCAGGCGTTTTCAATCGCGAATATGAACGTTCCGTTTTGCGTTCTTCATCCACTCACAACAGTTAACGTGTGCAAATATAGGACCAAACTCAAACAGGTTCTGAACATCCTTTCACACCTGATCACAGTAGAACTTCAATGGCTCATAAATCTGAAGCACAATATTTCCACGATTCGATAGTCAGGAAAGTATAAAACGAGAAACGGTAATGCGATTAGATGGACACCAATGTCCCGCAGCCTACATAAACAGCTCATTGGCTTCAGCAGACAGCCCCAACGGCTCGTCTAAACTGTGGTGGATAGCATTTCGCACGTTTTACATTCAGAGCGTCCATCTACAGTGTGTCACAGAACACGTCATAAAATCAATCGTCCCACCATCCAAACAAACGGGGAGTAAACAGATTGTTCGTTCGATGTCAAAGAAACTGGTGATTTGGTCAATTAGCTTACTGGCTACTTGCAAAGATTCTGACTGATTACTGATGAGGAGGAGCTGCATAATATACCACTTCAATTTTCCATAAATTATGCTGCGGGATAAGAAAACCGATATGAAAACCCGACTCACGTAGGATGCAGTGCTTCAAGCAGGCTATTCGAACTAAAAGCAGAATGTCCCATAAAAATCAATTCGTTTTTTGTAGGAAATCATTTTAGGGTATTCGGAAACCTGTCAACTTATCCTGATTTGATTGATTGGGGGAGTTGGAACTAGACAATCTACCCGACACCAAAATTTGTAACCATTTACATACTTCGCAAGCTCGTGCTTCTAGCTTCCTCACTATCCGGAAAAAGACAGCTTACTGTGGAGTTGGAGGAACGTCAGAGATAAGCGTCTACCGTATTGCCGGCGCTACATTCAAGGTTAAACTAAAGTGAGCCTTTGACCAGGGTTTGAATCGGTGTCCCGTCTTAAGCGCCCAGTACCGTGCACAGGTTTCCTACCGACAAGCCAGCAGCTATAAAGATCAGACGTCTACAGATTATTCGTCATGGGTGATTCCAATCGTGATGGCTTAAAAACCAACAACTCGATACGAATTTGTGCCGACTACTCCACTGGCATGCACGCTATCTTAGTGACACATCGGTATGCATTGTGGTCGTCAGATGATTTGATCACAGTTCTCAACGGTGGAAAATATTTTGCTAAGTTTGACTCGCTCGACACAGACTTCCAAGTCGAAGTTGACAGAAACCCAAAACCGTCAATACCCATGGCGGTCTATTCCGCTACAACCGTCCCCTAGTTGGTATCAAGATAACTATTTTTTTCAACGAGCATCGGATACAATGGTGACTGGCGTTCTAAGTCCAGCAGTATACTTAGATGATACGCCAATGATCGGTAAGAATCCGAATGAATAATCCAACACACTTGCATTCGTCGGAAAGAATAATGGATCGATAGAAAAAAGTCTCAGCAAATGCATTCGCCATAGAAACGTCCCAAAAAGTGATTTACGGTCAGCGCTTTATATTACTCACAGAACATGAGGAGCTATTTTCTGTTTTGGTTCCAGAAAAAGTACTCCAGCATAACCAGACAATCGATCGCAATGATGGACCGCAGTGTTATTGAAAAGATTCTGAGCTCCAATACAGATACGCACTATAGTTTAATCAAGCAGATACTGCTTCATGATTGACTGGATGGCACACCGCCTCAAAGAAGAGTGTGGTTGTTGTTTCTATTAAAGTTGAGAATGACGTCAACCATATCGCCGCGGATTTCATTTGCTCACCAGGAATTACATTCGAACAGGTTAGGTATGCTACCCAGAAGCTAAAACGGAAGTAGGGACCAAGATCTCAGTTGAGTGAAGAGCCGCGTCCGCTCTTCCTGCATCGTGAGTCGTTATTGATAATCAACTCTACTAAAGATAGAACAGCAGTGTACCAAGCTGGTCCAAATTTAACAGTCAAACGGAACAGTTTGTCGGTACGCTTAGAGGTGCGCTTACAAAAGCTAGGAGACGTTCAACATTATTTATTCCGATATCGCGAAGCATCTACTCCGAATGTCAACAACAGTCTAACATCATTTGCTGCAATGTTTGGAAGACAACTGAAGTCTTTGACGCACTCCGGCCCAGTAAACCAGACGAGTCAATGAGAAAGTTCACATTGCGGACCAACAGGCGGGTTACGACGTTTCGGAATTTGCATTATCTGTCCTACACCCCACAACTGGCTGTCTGAATTACTTCATAATCCATCATTAGTCTGGATATGCCTTTATGATCAATCACCCACGCTGATCTTAAACTAAACTGGCATTCTGTTATTTTCCACCTGTTTCTTTTCATCACCTCAAATAGGCCTTGTGCTGAAGTGTGGACAATATTCACCCAGAATATATAACGAATGTAACCAAACTGTCTCACGCTGTATTTCCAGTTGATCTCCAACCCCCAATTTACTTTCTAACCCATGGTCAAAGCCAAGATGCATCGGTTTATTTGTTTAGCGGTAACCAATTTGCCCAAGCACTATCCAAGTGTATGGGTTCGATTGTACAAAATAGTCTTTTGTTTACACTTGTAAATTTCCCACAAGTTGTACGGCCCATTTATCTTCGCAGTTTTCATGAGAGATTGAACGTTTTTACGGAGATCTGAGGGCTTTCTCTCCAAACTTGTTCATTTGGCAATAAGTTAACATGCTTGTAAGAAAACTGCGCCCAAAACACTCTTACGTCCCAAAAGGGAACCGGTTACTCTGTAACTTGCCCAGGTTTTTAAATCAGGGCCGAAATATTTACCGAAGTGTGCTCTGGTGTAACCGCATTTGATATCAAACAGTTCTGAAGGAAAACTTTCGTCCTTTTGGTGTGTTGCGTATATTAATACAAAAATATGACTACTTAGTGAACGCAAGTCGTACATACAATTCTGAACCTTAATCGTTTTAAGAGCATAAGAGAACAAACTGATCAGTAAATCCCTACCACCTGTTTGAAGGGTCTAGGTTGATCGGGGTTTCGTTAAACACTGGGCTACCAGAGCAACAAGAATGAGGCTGGACGATTTCCGCATATGCAAGAAACAGAAACGTGCTACAGCCACTGCTCCGAATATCATGACCCCGTGGAGATCAAATCTTTGCGCTAGTTAGCTGACCCGTAGCATGGATATGATTGATTCGAGAAGTCGAATGACCGGTCAGGTTTTATTCAGTTGTGTTCAAGGAAAGTTGATCAGACGCATCCTTTTGAGGACTCTTACGAGCTGTTGGAAAAGTCGTTTACGGACAGTAGTTTGCTGAAAATAGACTGCATAACATGTGGGCTAGTCGAAACGGTACGACAGAGAATCGAACCAAGCAACCCTCGCATTACTGGTGAAAGTTCACTATACCACCGTTATTTATAAATTCGAGCCATACTCTTATGTACTACGGGTCGAGCTGCCGTTGGTCCTGGCAGCGATCCACAGGGTAGTAAATGAACTAGCACAAATGGAAGACGGATAAAGACAGTGAAGCTTCACGAACAAGAAGGGTTAGCAAACTTGTGGAAACAGACTGACCGCGACAGGGTGCAATGTTAGGTGTTTCCAATCAGCGGTATGGATTGTTGCGAACTCCATAACCAGGTAAACGGGCAACTGCCAACCTAGTCAAGTTGGACAAACAGAACCTTTTTGTCCGTCACCAAGTCATCGCCTGACTGCGCTGCAGTTTGTTTCAATCACCAAAAGACAGTGAATAATGCATCGTGCGGTAACCGCTCCGTTGTCATACGGAGTACCGTACGGAAGTTCACTTACCCAATCAAATGCCTAATATATGGCTTCACATGGTCTAAATAATGAAAATCACCTTATGCATGAATACATAAAAATATACATTAAGAGCAAATACTGACCATTATATTGATCCAATCGCAAATTATTGGGCTATGACTGGATTCGAAACAGCAACGAGGAGACCATTTACCCGTTACACAGGTTAAACCACCAGACCACACCTGTATCCAACATAAAACCCATTGGTATGGAATTACTTAGCAAGTGCCACATTGAAATTTTATACACAAATACATTTGAAGTATCGCAGAAAACTTGATTAAACATCCGTGTTTACATAAATATCATAGTAAAAGAATAGTCAAGAGCATGAGCCAAAACACGTGGACAATTATATGAGGACTCCTCTATCTTCTGCTTATAAACTATAGTGCCTTGGTCATATAATGCTGGCATTTCAACACCCTATCATCTTAACTTGACCTACTAGAGTGATCTGTAATGCTCTTCTGAATAGTATAGGAGACATATGTTCGTGTTGTCGGATTCAGTTGCCTTGTTTACGAAGAACACACTCAACACTGTAAAAGGGATGTGACACTAAAAGACATTTCGTCACAACGCCCCATTTGCTACATTAACTTACACAGGCCGGTGATTCAGTGTATAACATTCTCGAACAGCACCCCATTTACACTGTCTCTGTCCTATTCGCAATCTTCTATTGATGCTTGGTGGTTTGCCTAGCCGGTTAATTGTCGCTAATCCTGAAGTTTGTGAGATGACGTGTATATCACAAGGGATAACCAATTCGAACGAATTCAGCGACTGTTACAGCTGCACCGACTACATATTTGGCTCCGTGCAACGGTAATACATCACCAAATCCACAACAACGCTTCAACGTATTTAAGCGTAATATATATGGGATCGTCCCGTGCGGAAAACGTGTCTCCGCAGTATCACAATAACCCTGAGGCATTCCGCAATCAGTTCTTGAGCCAAGAAACCACACAGGACGAACTGGGTGCCGCAGTTAGCGTGTAATGAGGTCGCTTGATGTTAACTCAGCAGTTCAACTTTACCGCAGGTGACACCTTGGAAAGCGTACCGACAAGCGTGAAACTGTCCTCCTCCGGCCGACTACGCAGACGGTGTGGTCTCATCAAGACTGTGTAAAAATCAACCAGTTCTCGTCGCCACCCAGCAACGCGCAAACCTTGCTCAGTTTTATTTCTTTTCTACACGGCTCACTGGGATTCGTACATACAGGGTAATTTATTGTGAAATGTGTAATGATCATACACTAGGCAAAACGCGTGAAAATGATCGTAATAGAAGCGATGAAACCATTGCCGGCAGCTTGGTTTTAATAACGAGTAGAAGCTGTCGTTCGGAATCAATAATTTATTTACAAGCATTTCACTTCTGTACAAACTGAAAAGACCAAGGAGACATCCATCCATCCGATCAGAATTTGATGAGCACGCTCCGAAAGTGATTGATAGCGTGGTGCCTGAAAGTTCAGAATTGGAGGAACAGAGGTGAGAAATGTCAGTGATGGAAGCAGGTTTTAAATTAACGTATCGAGTCGTAAGTGAGCCGAAAATAGTTCGGGCTTTTACACCATAAGGTGTTTTCTACTATGTGAATTACGATCACAAATGTGGTAATGCTGCTCACAAGACAAGGGTAACTGCGGTTGCAGCAGTCGAGCCCGCGACCGAGTGACTGGTTGAGAAGCTTAGTTAAAACTGAGCTGATGAGTTACTGGGAGGATAAAAATCAGGCATGATCTACCGAGGGCTACCAAATTCGGTGGAGGTTTGCTGGTTGAAAATTCGTAAGCAACACAGATGACGTTACATATGTTCCGCTAAGCAGTTCGGAATGCCGTTTGTAGCCACAATGTGAGCAGTGTTTCTGTAGGATTGAATTGGCACAATAGGACTGATGTTAGACGATGAACTTATGGCAGTAGTGGTTGGCCGGTTCATGTTCTTAAGACGCCGGACTAGCCGAGATAAAGATAGGGAAAATGAAGTGGAAGTTCGCAACTCTAAGACTGCAAGAGTCCTCGTTAATCGAAATCACATTTGGCAACGGACACGTATTTCTCTGGAAATTAGAGATCTTGTAGACAAGCTGACCGTGACAGCAGTGCCAATTCACGGCTGGAAAACGTGGCCGCTAGGAATGGACGATATAAGATATCTATACATGGGAGACCGTTGATCTCTGTGATCAGTCCTGCGCATCACAGAGTATCAGAGAGTAGACACAGACGCTGTTAAATGAAGGATATTCACCACTGAGGGTCACGAAGGTTTACTTGTTCGGTTAGATGGTTGGATCTGAATTCTATGAAAATTACAGAGGCATCAATCTAGTGTCTGTTGCGTCTAAGTTACTCACTGACCTTATATTATATCGGCTTGCTAGATTCAGAGAAAGTCAGACGCGTGAAGGAAGGGCAGAATTCCGACGCGGTCGAGGGTGCACTGACCACATTTTTGCCTTGCGACGGATCTTGGGACATCGACACCTTAATAGGCGGCTGACGGCTATGGTTCTTTTAGATCTGAAGGCTGCTTTTGGTTCAGTTACTCGTAACGTTCTCCGGAACTGTCTTCTTCGCAAGGCACTACCAGGGGAACACGTGAATCTGTGGAGATCACCGTATGCTCATTGTGCAACTAGGGTGAGGGTTTATGGACAGTTATCTCGGGCGTTCATCACTACTGGTGGTGTTCGTCAAGGGTGCTTGATTCCTCCTTCTTGTTCAATTTTGTCATGGACGACATTCTGGAGGGTACACCTGAGAAATTCACTGAACTTAGTATTGAGTTTCTTCCCGGTGTTTGGTTGACGGACATGGAGTATGCGGATGGCAATGTCTTAATTAGTCTCTCTGCCGAAGGCATACAGACCATGCTGGACATGGTGGGTGACCGGACTGGTTTTTGTGGAACGTATCTCGAACCTTCAAAGTGTAAAGTGCTGCTTCAAGACTGAGGCACTGTCACTCCTACTTTCTTCATTTCAGGTAATGCGCTCGAGACTGTGTGCAATTTCACATACAGCGAGGACAGGGCAGGCATGAGTTGCCTTCGCCAGCTTGCGTCATTTGTGACAATGAAAAGACTTTTGTTTGTTGCTGAAAGGAAGGGTATACCATACTTGTGTACGTTGTTTTGCTCTTTGGTTCGGAAATGTGGCCTGTTTGCGACGAAGATGTCAACCGATTTTCCGTATTTGGCCATAACTCTCTCTGATGAACGTTTACCGTACCAGGCATTATATGCTGAGACCAAAAGTTAGGTAAATCCACGTGGTAGTCAAGTAACAGCGTGGTCACAAAATATGAAGACCTTGACTACTCCACTGAGCAAGGGTAGGTGTCGCCTGCCTGACTGGGATCCGCGTGACCATTCAGATTGCTGATTAGAAACGCTATTCAAGAAGGCGGTTTACCGCAGTCAGTGATGAACCTGCATCGATACCATTTCCAGTTCTTCCGCTCAGTTTTTTCTGCTTATTTTCTACCCTCATAATAACGGTTTCGTCTAGGATACTCCACGTCACCGTTGAGGTGAGCGGCGGCCCAAGCCACAGTACACTTTGGTCAGGATCTCGGCTGCCATGATGATGATGAGGTCGTGGTTGGGTCACGCACGAAGGAGACCAATTAATCGCCCGGCAAGCCCATCGTCCCTTGCCGTTGTCTTAACTCACTGACGTAAGATGCGAGGTGGACAAGCCATGGCTTGACACAGAAAAACGAATACAGTTACAAGTAGCTTAGCCACGGTGGGCTGGGGACGCCCTGAGAGGGGACCTAATTATTAACTATTTTATAACATGCGCCTTCGTTTGTGATTAGTATCGCACGACTCTTACGCCCGGGAGCTAAGGGGCAGGTCTCGATGCCATGAAGACGAGGGACGCAAAGCGACTATTGGGAACGTGCAGATGCAGTACGGGGGACGTGTCAACAAGGCGAGTGAAGATGCACTGCTGAACAACGAATGTGGATGCACGTCAGCCATGCAAAATAATGTTCGCGTTCCCTGCTTTGTCTTCCCATATCTAGTAATGGATTTCGTGCGATAAATAACATCCGTCTTTTACGGTTACAACAACCAGAATCCAGTACGGTAGTCAACGTACCGAACTAACAGCACCAACGTTATCAACCCAATGTTAATTCGGGTGACTCCACAACCGCCGCTAACAACGAAGCCGGTGTGGCTACAGTCCTCAGCATAACGGCCGAAACCGAACTGATATATCGAATTAACCTTAGCAGTAGACTCTGTGCCGCCAAATCTTCAGAAGTACTTTCACCATGTCTGTTCACACTCCGAAAGACTGTGCTGACGTCGGTGTCATACAGTGTTTCAACTCAGATCTGGCTGCTCCTCTTAGATCTAGACGCAGGTTTGGTACTGTCACTTAGGTCAGAAATATGAACGCCCAGAAATAGCGCTGTGATGAGGCCAAGTCTCGTTCAAATGAAAGGACTAGATTAGCATCACACTGTTTGGCGGCTGTTTCAACGATGCGTCATGACATAGGCTGTTTTTAGTCAACACTAAGCCTAAACATGGTGGGCGTCATCTTCATACTCGGCGTCCTCATCCTCTTCCGAATCAAACCTGATTCCAGATAGACCACATAGCTATTAGTTATTGGTGACACAACACCATTTAAGAACACGGACCTGGGTCCAGGTCAGGCATTAGTATCCCGTAGTTTAGATCCCAATTTTGTTCGGCAACGACCTCACCGATCGTAACAGCTGGCTATCGAGAAATTGGCCAGAGCAACATTATGATCATCAGCGTCAGAGGCGGCAAGACATTCACAGTTCGCACGAGACCATCGATGGCGCAGAGGTACCAAACGAGCTAAGAATGCGAGCTTAACAGTTCTAGCACTGAAAATTTCGACAGCCACCGGACCCAAATCCCACAGACCGCTCATGAAACAAGTAACGTAGCATGTGACACGGCCGCCTGAGAATTAAACAGCTCATATAAGAGCTGAACTCGAGTCTAGTACTTCTTTTCGAAAGAGGCTGGCTGGAAAGTCTATCCGAATGCGAAGGCTATGATCAAATGCGAGTGATGATCAACTTGAAAATAAACCAAATCCTCGACTACTCATCAGTAATTTAAATTAAACAAAAGTTAGGTCTCAGGTAAATCCCCAGAATCACTAGATGTAGGGAGGAGTATTCTTCATAGTGGCAGGAAAGTGAACAGCAGCCCAGAAGGTTGGAGCGCAAAGGCAGACACATTAGGACCTAACCTAGCAACGTAATATCCTGATCGACAGAGTTAAAACCACTTACGAAAACTGGGGTCCGCTACTGCAGTTCGGCTCGCAAACACAACATGGATATTGACATTTTCAAAGCTTTGACTCCGTTGTTTCAATTGGTGTGGACGACAGAAATCAGTCCATTGAGTTGGGGCTAGTCGATTATAGTTCTCATATTCCCGAAAGGAGTCAGAGGCTGTTGCGAGTATTACAGAATTGGTTTGACCTGTCATAACTAAGGTTCTTGTATCCATCACTTTGTCGACTCAATGAAGCTCCGGAAGCAGAAATTAAGAAGGAACAGGCAACGTTTGGTTCCAGATTAAGGTGTACCGATCACATTTCCACTCTTCACAAAATTCTTCAGCAGAGACTACCAGTCAAAAACTGTCGCATTTCTCGTTCGATTTAGTTGATCGATCAATGATTTTAAACGAAGAACCGTAGTGAACGAATATGTGAGCATACGGTCGGCACCGTATTCCCATCCTTCAGACTGGGTTAGAGTCTGCGGTGAACAGTCTGACAATCTCAGCACCAGGAGCGGTGTAAGTCAAAGCTGCCCAATTTAACCAATTGTTTGATTTTGACAAGGGCAAAATAATAGAGGACTCTCTGCAGAACTCATGAGGTGCTAATGTGGACGGACGATTGATAGATTGTGGCTATGCTGATGACAGGGTGTTGTTGTCGGACAATTTTCAAGCAGTACAGACAATGCTAGACGTCATTTCCCTCCCCTAAGTAGTTCAGAATGTGCTTTTAGCTCCAAACTGCGGTGTTTCTGTAAAACTGACAGGGTTACGTAGATTTAGAGTTAAACATTGCAATTGTGGGGGTTGTTCATAGGTTTATCTAGTTAGAAGGTTGCAACAACAGCAGCAGAAGCATGCAGATTGGAATAAAAGTTGTTTTCGCCAAAGCTAGGGCGGCATTCGCTGATCCGTGACATCTTTAGCGATGGAATGGCGTCACTTCGAAGCTTAAGGACAGTGTATAAGAGGCCACCATGAGGGCTGCAAAATTTGACTGTCCAGAGTGGCTGTGACTCGACTTCAGGTAGCTGAACATCGATGTCTGCTTTCGATTGCCCGGATCTGGTGGTACCACTAGTAAGCAACGTAGAGGATGGAAAGCGAGTACTTGGTAGTAATTACCAGGCAAGTTCTTTTATTCAATCACTAAGTATGCACAAACTAAGATAGCTGGGATACATACTAAGGGTACCAGCTAGCTGCCTGTCACATTGAGTCCTTTTTGCCAATGCCGCGATGAAGTGGTGTAAGGTGCGAAATGAACAGATGATGACCTGGTGTAGAGGGATCAGCCAATGCAAGTCGGGTCCGTACCCCGCGCTGGAACCCTTGTGAATCACAGTGCCGGTGGACAGGTACTTTCAGTGAGATGGCGGCTAATTAGGCTCAGTGATGTGAAAGCGGCCCGTTGTGTGAAGTAAGTGCGTCTGATGGTACGAGGCAGCGAAATCCGTAATGAGGCTGTCACTGCTGATGACGCCTTAGTAATCACTTATGTGGGTGGTAGAGAACTCCGAAGCCAGGAGACGGCATTCATCAACCTAGCACAGTGGAACGGTGAAGGTTGTCATAGACCACGACCAAGTCATCACCTGGCCGGCTTGCGGATTTTGCTAATCATATGCAGCCAGGCTGAACGATGCGCGGTGCGATAGACACTCCGTTGGTATACGGAGTACATGACCCAACTGAAGAAGACTGCATTTTCACTATCTTGGTTATCGATCACGAGCTTACAAGGCTCTCAAACACGCACCGAAGAACTGCCGCGTTGCACTCGCCGTAGGCTCATTAAATACGGACTAAGTGGTACAGGCAACAACAACTGAATACTGAGAGTCTAGATACACCTTCCCCACGAATGAAACAGGTCTTTTAATCACAGAGGACACGCGTTTTAGACCCTCCCTCTTACCGATAAAGGAAAGTCTTCGTGATCCACAAGTGGCGAAGGTGAACAAATGTACTTGTATTCTTTATCCTCGTGAACACCTCACCAGCCATATTACAAGCTACTGTGATGAGAATATCTAGTTCCAAGTGCTCTCCTTGCTATAGCAAAGACAGAGTCAGCGCCAGCCGGAACTTGTAACAATACTTTACACTCTGAAAGCATACACTGCACACTACACGGGTCAGGTATACCATGTAACCGATTCAGCACGATCTGTATGTTCTCGCTCTGTAGAAGAATTAACTTAGACAATATCGTCGGTATACTCAATATCAGTCAGTTGACCACCTAAAAAAAGCTTTGCACTGAGGTCTTCGGATGATCTTGATACGCTTTCCAGCATACTGTACATCACACAGTTGAAAAATATGCAGATTGGATATCTCTGTCGAACGCCACTAGGAGTGGAGAACGCTATAAGTAATCGCCCATAACTGAGGAGTTTGAACTGGGTGTGGGAAGACAACGACTGCAATAAACTGACATACTTGACGGGGACCTCTCTGCAATGGAGACAGCACCAGAGAGCAACCAAGTTAAAAGCAGCCTTTAGGTCCAAAAATATCACGACCGTTGGATGGAAAAAGAGTATCGATGTTCCAGTGTCTATCGCAAGGCAACTGATACGTTAGTGATCGAATCGAAAACTTGCCTGTTATTCACTCACGTGGTTTTTCTTGTGCTTCAAAGACCGCCGCACTACGAACATCTTAGATACGGGGCAGATAGGGTTAATACACCACTGCAAATCGCACGATGTCTCCGTGCCTTTTTGGAAAATGACAATGACTGTTGAGAAGCATCAAACGTGAGGCACCACTTCGGTTTCCTACTTGGAACGAAAGACTGTGATCAGTTTGGGAAACAACATTTCACAATCACCGCTGAGAGCAGCAGGAAAAGAAGGGTTCGTATCGGATGCTTTATTACGTCTCAATAATTTAAGTAACAAGGTCCCCTTCAAGTTACGAATAAGGATCGTTTGGAATGTTGTCACAAACCATTAAACCTCCACAATCCATAAGTGAACGAGCCGACTCCGGTCAACTGAAGTGCTCTCCAGAGTACCCAACCCATCTAGTAAGTCGCCACAAAAGGCTGTAAATCCGTTAACCACTTTTTTGGCAGTCTCCTTAACACCTCGTCGACGACTAGTGTAACCACGAATCAGGGAGAAGTTACCTCTTGATAGATATGTCCATTCTATTTGGCTCACTCGGATAGGCAAGCCTCACGATCCTCAAGCGGACTCTTTGTAAGTTTGTTTCAGTTCCTGGCGGTGTTTGTCGTACTGGGAGCCGGGCAGGATCAATCGAAGGCTACTTATGAGTTCCGTTGTATTGGCAGAAATCTACTTCTGCTACTCCTGCGGTGCTCATCTGGGACAGACCTCTTCGCAATGGGTTCGCACGACAGTTGAGACTTCTGCTCAGTACTCGTTTGAATCATTCCACTGTTGTGACCGGGGTGGTTTCAATACCAAAGCCGTTTCATATGAGATTCATATACCCTCATCGCTTAAATTCCAAATAAATACTTCGTGTATGCGAGCAAATGTATGTGCAAACGACAACATAGTGGACAGGAACAACGAAAAGATTTGAGTCAAGGTGCTTACTAAGAAATGAATGACAATCTTTTACCGAGTGACACCATCGATTTGGGTTCACAGTTGATCTCCATGCGACGGATCACCGCCGTTTGGGCCGAAATACGCAGATCATTATACAGAGAACGTGACAGGTGCATACCTGTTATAGCCGATCGGTAAAGTTCATGTGTTGCACACCAGATACCAAACATCGCCTAGCCGCCACCCTTCCGAAGTAAAACAATCAAGTTTATGTCGCAATTAAACACGATGGTGTTCTGTTCACTCTCTCATCAAAGAGATCATCGTAGACGACGTTCTTGACAGTATCTGGTGAAGCATATGCAGATCATTACCCACAAGCGAAAGCAGATGAGCGGTCAGATGAGATAATTTGGTTGTGCTTACTGTGAGGTGAATGGTGCAGTGGTCAACATGGTTACCTCATGCGTGACAAAAATTCTGACCACCACCGTGGCAGGGGTATGAACTACTGGGGAGGTTTAACAAGAGAAAAACTCAAATTTAGTACCTTTTCAAGAGGCTGGTTGGATAGTCTTTATGGATGCAAAGGCTGCGATCAAATGTGAGTGATGTTCAGTTGGGAATTAACCAAATCACCGACTATTCACCAGTTAACCAACATATGCCAGTTTTTATCCGTTTTCGTGGCATCCTGAACACAAACAGCGTACGAGAGATTTTAACGTAACCTATATTACAGAACGAAAACAAAGCAGAATTGTCGGAATGTAAGCCAGACCAAGACAGATAAGTGTAAACCAGAGTACTCAAAAGGTGTGATAACTCGCACGCTGCCCCATAACACCGATTGTTGAGAATGAACAACAGGAGTTAGCAACCGCGTTCACCAAGGCATTGCACGTTATGAAAATGTGGTAACCGAATTGTGCGTATTTACCATCTATACAGCTTCGATGGACATTAAAAAACGAGAAACAACGTTCTACACCGGATTTTACAGTGATTTGAAATAAAGCCTTCGATTGAAGTACAGGAACATAAATGTACGCTGTCAGGAATCAACTTATGAACCTAACAAGACGGATGTGTTGACCGAGACACTACTAGTACACAAAAAGATAAGCACAATTCATACGGACTTACGTTACAACGGACTTTTGTGACTTCAATGATGTAGAAACATCTTCCTTTTTGACGTGAGTGCCATCAGACTTTCCATTTTTGTTCCGAGACTTTTTTCGAGGCTTACGTCTGGATACGTTTGAATCTGTAGTACCACCGAGAGCTCGAGCGGCCCACTGACTAATGAACTTTAAATGATCGACTGAACTTGACGCTGTATCGCCTTGTTTGGGCGCATCGCCACGTTTGGACAAACCTAGCGGTGCAGTGGCTCCAGTTTGCAACTGCAACCGCGTGCGAAGTAGCGCGCGACGAAGCATTTGAGTGTGCTGTTTTTTACAACCCGGTTTACTGATGCCCACATGATGAGGACCTTTGAGATGCTTTCGAACCCAACTTTTGGAAACTGTAGATCGAGTGTCCAGACCGTCGTCGCTGAAATTGACATCTTCAGTTGGTTCATCAACTGGCGTTTCTTCTGGGCATTCCTATAGGTTGGGTAACAAAAACGGGCGAGGATGAGAATAAGTGATAAACCTACAAGTAATATGAAGCTGATCAGGTTGCACACCTCAGGAGAGTTGTCAACGAACAATTAGACTAAAATTCACTTGCACTGACAGTTTAGCAGTACACTATGACAACCCACGGGTATTCTCGGATATTCATTCTACAAATCCATTCGCTGGATCAAAACAACCTAAAGTGAAAGACCCAAGAGACGTCTGTTACGAGGTTCAAGTAACCAACAAGACACTCGTTGCCATGTGACGTACACGATCACGTGTGGATTAGATGCTTCTAAAGGGAATGCATGTCGAAACCACTGGGCAAGGCAAGTTGTAAGCAAAAGTAAGATTGCACCAGGGTCAGTCTGCTCCAGAATCGGTGTGATCATACCATGAATACCACAGAGGTACTTGCTGCCACCAGATATACGAAAAGATCATGTGCACACTGCACATCGGCGGCATGTCAACACCGAGACAGCAGCTGTCGCAAGCAAAGGCAGGGTAACACATCTTTTACCTTTCGGGAGTTTTCGTGTAAAACAGAAAACAGAGGTGACGCAGTGAGTGGCCACATTCGTCTCTGGCTAACAAACGAAGTTAGTGAAATAACATTTGGACAGTGAAATCATAAATGAAACAAACCACAGTGATACCTGTCAATGTTTGTCACGCAGAAGTTAGTCAACAGTAAATGACAAAATCGGCAGGGTCGGGTGGAGAAAAGCGATAAAAATGAGCATCAGTCAACTATATTCGTAACGTGCCCTATATGCCTTTCTTTTCTGAAGGTTGTTTCAATACATAAGTACTGTCGAACGCAAAGGATATCTCGTGTTGTGATCGTGAACCAGATGCTTCTCGAGCCGTAGATGGTCAACCCTCCACTCCTAATAAGTGAACGCTAAAACCAAGTTTGACACAATCGAACGAAAAGTCATGCATTCTAAACTCCGTCATCAGTTTGGCCAGTATCCAGCCTGTATGTGAGTCAATATACAACGAGGAAGTACACGGCCTGTGGTGCAGCAACGAAGAGACCAGCTTAGAGTTGTACATAGAAAACACTGGGATGGGTATGTTGAGGCAGAAGGGAAGTGGGGAACGGTTCCCGTTCGAAACAATCGAGAAATCTGGCATTAAACCTAGGGATACTGAATCGGGAAGCTGGGAATGCGCACATAACGATTCAAAACCGATCGACATCACTTGTTCGTTAGAAACTCTGTTAGAATAAAAAAGAACACGAGGACATGATGAGTGACGCATGACTTGGCATATGGATATAGAGAAATTGGTTAGGTTTGACCTCTATTGACACCATCCGGTCTCAGAACGGGATTGTAAAAAACTGACTGAATGTGGATAGGTATGTTGAGTTGGCCTCATTGAGAATCACCCGACAAGTTTAAAAGCACGAGCCAAAATCAAACGCAGCTTTAAACTGACGAAAGTTAGTTTGCTTGCTCTAAATCTTGTTTCTCTTCTTCCATTGTGTTCCGCTGATTGTATGACCTTTTAGTCACAGTCGCATCACTATTGTTAAAGGCGCTCGGCCTGTCCTTACTTTTATAATCATGTGACACCCTCAGATTTCCATAGGAAACGATGTTAAAAACTCTGGAGCTTCCTAAGTTTAAACTGCGAATGGCACAGTAACATCCTAGATCATGTGTTCATCTCGGGACTGAACAAAAAGATCTTGCGTGGGATGTTCGAACCCGAAGTCGTGTGCTCATACAAAAGCGTCCCTAATAACGAGCAATGACGCGTGTATGTTGTTATAACGTCCACCAGGGTATTCATCAGCAGTTTTTCTGGGACGGATTGTTTTCTCTACTTCTACCGTTATAAAATCTTCGCTGGCACCGTTGCTCTGGCACAAGCAGGTTCCTAGTCACGCAGACACAGATTTAAGTATGTGCTTACTGACTTTCTAATGTTGAGTCGTTAACATTCACCGTCGCTGACCAATATTCCGCGCCCCTCTGTTCCCGAGGACTACATGCATATATTGTTCCTACGTTGGTTGATACACATCAACTTGAAAAAATAAGCATCCACGAAGCCACACGGTATCAAAAGACGATACAGAGCAACCCAGTTGGTAACTGTTAGCACCATATGAGCCTATGTTGCATGACAGTGGAGGCAACTTCCAGAAATGGTCTATCCTGATACTTAAATGAAGACCTTAAGACTGCCAACATTGAATTCAGCAACCCTTTGTCGGATCACACTAGAGTGAATTCTTTGGAATGGATGCTCAGGTGGGGACGCATGTTCTGGGCGACGAGAGGTAGATAAATCCTACGACTGTTTGTGATACGTTGCAGTTATCAGAAACTTCGGAAAAACTCTGTCCGAACGGCAGGCTGAATATGTAGTGAGAGTTCTAGCGTCTCTTAGACGGTTTCAGCTCAAAACATGTGAATTACAACGGTGGCGCAACCACTCTTCTTACGAGATGGTATTACCTCCTAACCAAAATAAAAGGCAAACACTGATCTAGTTTTCGTAGGAAAGCATGAAGTAAACGTTGTAGAAATGGCGCTGGTATTCGGTGACAGGAAGTGTAGATATCGCCCCATGTTTCTTCAAGAAACGGTCACTGTTGCATAGATAGCTCGTACGGTCCCGTCTCCAGTGCCCGAATTCATTCGTGTACAGTCTATCACTTTTTCTCTCTTGTAACACTATTTTAATACCTGTTACGTTCACTGTATATATAAACTACTTGTTTGCCGTTTGAATCCCTACACACGTCGTCCTTATACCCCTTGCCTTCTGATTTCACGTGGTCGTTGTTAATGTGAGCAGAGTGTGACAACATTTTTTTAGCACACAGTAGGAACCGGATCTACTCGAAATTCCGTCGTTACAGAGGAACCTTCTTCCAACACACGGTGGACTTGGTGTGGCGGAATCTAGTGTGAACAATTACTACGATTCATTGTAAACTGCTTTAAAATTATTGATTGATTTCTTGGTTCCACTGTATTACAATGCCACCCCTACAAATCGTCACTTTTAAAAGAAAACACTCACCATAGGCACACCTGACACATCTGCGTTGGACTCGGATTTCTGAAGAAAATGTTTTTCTCGTTTGGTCAACACCAAAGTGAAGCCATCAGCGTCCGTCAAATTCAGATCGCTTCTAGATTGTTGACTGTTAGACTGAGCTGCTTGACTGCCACTGTGTTCACTAAGCTTTGCAATACGTTTTTGGACCCTTCTTTTATTAATTTTTCGACTCAGAGTAGCTGACTTGACCATCTATGTTACGCAAAAAAATCAAAAAAACGGGCTGTCAACAGATTCCTGAAGAAAAACAAAAGTATAAAACGACACGAAAAAATGGAGTTGTGGTGCAAACTGACATTTGTAGGTTGTTTGGGAGGAAGAATTACCTACCAGCTTGGTAGTGGCAACCGTAACTACGAGGTACATAGGTGAAAGTTCGAGTCATGATCACCTCGTCTGGTTCCGTCTAGATCCGAACGGACTGACAGTACGCAGGTCATGTATAACACAGTAGGCTGTCTGGCTGCATGCAAAAGCTCACACCTCAGATTACCGGTATAATTTTCCGAGTAAATAAAATGATAGTACTGTTACACAAAAAGACCTCAGTGGCCCAATGTCATTGCGGTTTTGTCCCACAAGGCCAAGTAATATTCATCACACAACTAGTTATATGCACGTGCGTTGCGCAAGAATAATTATATATGAACTGTTTGGTTGCTTTGCATGCATCCTCCACAGGCTAGCTTTTTACTGTAACCGAGTTTCTGAGTCAACAATCCTTAAAATAAACCGAGGATCCAATTTACAAATGTTCCCATCGATGAGGTGGTTAGTATGTGAGTAT
>QNGE01005836.1:0-38239 GCA_008508345.1 Paragonimus westermani
CTGCTTGAACCAGATCAACGACAAGATAGACATTTTCACTGATCACAGAAGTGCTTGAGCTGCTTATATCCAGCTGAAAGAGTGAGTACAAACCTTCTGTTTTCCGCTGGATTTAGACGAACAATTGGTGCATTCGAAAAGGCAGATAAAAGCTGATCACTCACATGCCAGATAAACTCGACTTTCTAGCCAATAACATCGTTAATAAATAGTATGGCGAGTTTGTTAAGTTAAATGAAGTCTAATTGTGAGAAATCGTCTTTCGGCCGTATTCGAACAAATGGTTGGGATACTGCACCCAAGTTTCGTCTGCATGACCTATTCTGTGGATCATCTGGTGGTTTCCATATAATACGGTGCAGTGGGTGGAAATAAATCAAACGTAAAATTTGTGAGCATCCAGTATAGCCCCACAGCTCAGCAGACAGACAACAGTCGGGTCACATAAAATAACATCAGATAGATAACACCGGATGGGCCCAAAGTGAACGGAATAAAAGCCGGAGTTTTCATTTAATTCATCACCCGATTGAACCATAATGTACATCTGACCAACTTCTCTCATGCGAATGAGACAAGTAAATAGGGAATAGGCATCAATATGTCCGATTTTTCGTGTTGCAGGCGAGTTGAAGTTAACAATCGACCCACTCGATCGACAACGCAACTAGGATAGTTGCATCCACATTGACTCTGCCTGAGTCCACAAATTGGTTAGAGGGTACAGATTTCTAGCATTCACCTCCGGAATCACCCACATACCATGTATTTCCGCGTGAGCCTAACTGCTCAAGTTTGGCTGATCGCGGTGACCAGTGAATGGATCTCGTCCATCCGTTCACCGGAAAACAAGCGACCTTATCACTACAGTCTTTCTTCTTACACCATTTTTAACTGGCATTTCACCTGCAACAACGCTTCCAACGTTGTCCGTCAGTCGTTCGAGCGTTTATTTCGAAAAGCGCGGGAAGATGAGTGCCAGGAAGTGATTCTTAGTTCCTTAAATAGTTCAAACACTACCATTTCTTACAATAATGTTTCTAGATCAAGTGGTTTGACCATATAGCACAATGCAAACATCTGCCACCATCTATCAATGAAGCAGTCCGATGATGCTGCCCTGTACCGATCTCCCAACCTAATTAACTGGATATTGAATGTTACAGACGTGCACACAGCTCTGATCTCGATTTGACAACTGGTGACCAAATATGCAACAGCCGGGTTTCCAGAAGTCCGTTACCGTATCAACACTCTGTGTGACTTCAAACCATTGACGGTTGTGTCCTTGGAAGTCGTTTCTGTGTCATCTTTCTCTCTCTCTTGGAATGGCTGACTGTTTATTGCAACATGTTTTCATTTTGGACAGGCTTACACACCATCAAGTGCCAACAAGAACTGAAAAGTATTTTCATACTCATCCGGCCGCAAATGTACCTAAGTGGTCACACAGCAACCGCAGCATTAAACATTTGATCGACTGCTAACAACATTCGATTTTTAATTCACACAACACTGTGGACGATAGCGCTACTACTGACTTCCTTACTACAGGTCGCCTGTTCCTTTCAAATTCTATGATGGTACCAGCTAAGGGACGAGGTTGAAAGATTTTGCGGTTGCTTCGTCAATTATGTTATGAAAATTCTTGCAACAATGTTCGTGGGGTATGTACTGAGTTCAACAGTGAAGGTGCCTTGGTTACAGTAAACAGCAGATGATGGACTCTGTACTTGTCTGGTTTAGATATGATCGGAGGTCACCATTTTTCCACAATAGTATACCTATCAACTTCGTGTGAAACTACTGATTGTGCACGATTATCTATGAGAGCACATTTGAGATTCTTTGTAAACGCGAACGACTCTTCAAGCGTCACACCTCAGAAAGTGGTAGAATTAGACATACTTAATATCCACCACTTGCTTCCATCCGAGATGAAAATGAAGATTTGTCTGTTCTTAGAATACCGCGTACGCACATGCTTGACGTTCGAATTCCGAGTGTTCTCATCTGCGGTTCCACTACCTTCAAGATTAAGAAAATCAGCTGCATTGTCTTTTCTATACGCAGTCTCCCGCCTCCCACTGACCTAGCATTATCATGGCTGACAGCAGTAATCAGGCTAGACTGGTTGTACTCACTGGACGGAGCCGTCACTGAGGCGCTCACCTTTCCAAACAGTGTTTGATTACAGCGTGGCTAACTTTGCAAGGTCATCTGGTGTGAACGCTCGCAAGAAAAGCTGAAACCGCATAGAACCAAATCGCCCCCATTCGTTCGTGTGCGGATGTGTTCGTGTGGTAAGCAACACACATGTGGGAATTACAGTACAGGAACACAACGAAAAAACCCCAGTTTTTCCCACATGACTTCGTAGGGTACGTCCCGAAACTGTGGACCGGGCAACCTAATTGGGAGTCCAGAGCCAAAGGATTACCCAACAGACATGCTTCCAGACCGAGTCACATGAGTGGACGGCACAACACAACGCTGGAACCAAGGCCAGGTTAGCTGGCTGTGGGAGTGGGAGTGTGCACACGCGTCTCTAGTGAAGTAATCTGGCACAGTCGACCCAGTGTTTTTGCCACAATAACGCCTGGTTGTTCCCTGTAAGAATTTCAGCGCTTGGAAGGTAATGTTAGACTGGGAACCAGCATGTGCTGATGAGTGTAAATGGACAAATTTAACGGATTGATCCATTGGAGGAGTTTTGCATCAAACGATAACTAGTAAAGAGCTGCATTCATGAACGAAAAAGATTTAGAAATCACTCAAAGTTTCCAAATGCGATATGAATTCATGTTGTACACCCTCGCCAGTCGCAAACATGTGACTAGCATTCAAATCACTAAAAGACCAATACAAACCCAAAAGATTTTTAATAGAATCCGAGGCATGTTATGCTGTTTTCAGGCTTATCGTACAACCTGTGGACTGTGACGTGACGTATTATAGTCATGCTATGAAGAGAGTAAAAGTCGCCTGGTACTTCGCAGTTTTGTAGCCTCGTTACTCATCTGTGTCTTTCCATTTTCTGGCAACGTCTTATTGGATCACTTCATCCGTAATTTACACACTGTAACTGTAGACAATCCTGATGGAAGTTTAAAAATGATACTTTCATCACACTGAAAGCATCTCAGATTGGTGAGGTCTTGGGTGACGAAGTCGACTTCTGCGTGTGCGTGCGCGTGTGGCTGTATGTCTTTCACATTGCAACATTGATTTTAGATGTTAGAAAAATTTTGCGTAAACCGGACGGCCTGGAGGAATACGGTTCGGGTGGGCATCCGAAAGTTCAACGAACAATTGTTGCGTGGTCGCGAGCGGAAGCGTGCGGTACGCAAAAGAACCATCGGTGCCATAGGTCGCGGTGATATGATTATATGGCGTTGCGATGTGTGCGGCCGCGAATGCGCTGGCCGTTTGGGGCTAGTAGGTCACCAACGTACTCATAGTACCCCGTCGGCGAAGAGGCGGCGAGTACGTTATGCTCCGGTCAGGTAGGTCATATCAGTATATCCAGTCTACTTCTGTTAATGACTGCATCTGCCAACATCGTGGTCATTGACAATTAATCCGCTCTTCCTTTCAGAAACTTGAGTGTCTGTGGTCTTCTACCTATTCTTTTCTCCGGCTTTGTTGATGTAATGTATGATGAATGGTCTGCCTGGCTTTTCATAGTTCAGTGAGAAAATTGCTTTACCTCCCTATCTTCTTTAGGTTGCACTAACCTGCACTCCTATACTGCAACGCTTCTTGCATTACGCCTCACAACTATTTCTCCCTAGTTTAGACCTCGTCATTGCAGCCTCTCTCTGTTTAGTTTCCGAGAGATAGGGTTTCCTTTCCTTATTAGCCAATCAAGTGGCTAACCAGCATTGGCCGGCTGGACAGNCGCAAGCCGATTGCTGTGATGGATAAGCGCAGGCGTCCTTTGGCTTCGGTCACTGTGACCGGCTAATTCGAATCGGATGCCGCCAACCGTGTCTGGCTATCTGACTACAGTCATGTTAAATTATGTTGGACCACACTGTCCTTGGTTCGGTTTGTTGGACAACAGCCGTGCATACGTTGGTCTGGACGAATTTATCATTCCGGAATCATGTGGCACTTTTGGAACGCAAGTATGTGAACAACGTGGCGTTAATCTGGTAACTGAACAGCGTATTGTCTGGCTCTCAATTATGCCGCATATGGTACCTTTGTGGAGGAGACCACTAGGGATTTTAGTACAAAGCATACGGGTACGCGATCGCTTACCTCTAACTTAGTTCGACGGACGGTGTTCACGACCTGCACAGGAGTGGTCGACCGCGCAAACCAACAGATGGTTGTTCTGCTAGTCATGCACTGTGATGTGGAGCTACTTCAAACACAAGATCTACAGGCAACGTCCACAAACATGCAAATCTATCTTCGTGCATCTATACCCCGAGAACAGCATATGGAGTTATCACAATTCCGCAAACAGTTTGCTTATTACAACATACTGGTGAAAGTATTTTATTACACTGGTATCAGAAACAATTGACAGAATACTCATAAATATACTATACTATATGTAAGTTTGGAAGGGTGTATTTTGTGTGTGTCGAAGGTCAGTGGCTCGCCTAAGTTATTAACTTTCAATAACGGTTTCAAAACCAAGCCAAATTAATATGGTCTAAAGTGTTCTTACGACGTTGTCGTAGCTAGTATTGATGATTACAGGGAATAACACCAGGTGGTACGATGTACTCTGTAACATTTCGCCGCGTTATTAACAAGTGCGTGTTGCAGTCGACGTTGTCAACATAGCAAACTAAACTGTTCCCCGTTTGAATTCGCTACTCCCACAGAGTATACATCTAAAAATGCTGCTTCAGAATATACGTAAGACGATTTGAAAACAATCGTGACGGAATACTTCGAGATCTCGGGGTTAGTAATTTTGGGTATAGATGCGTAGAAAATCCACTCTAAACTACGCATCACGCAAAATAGCTTGCTCTGGTAGAGTAAGACGAAGCGAACCGGAGCTAGGAGACCGCCAGCAGTTTGTAAGGTCTAGGCCAATGCACCGACTAGGTTGAATCAACCGATGACCCCATTTAAGAAGAGTGCCTCAGAGAGCTAAAATAATCCATACTTGCTTCCACAAACAAACTCGAGAACGACCTTCGATCATCGCGCTGGATAACGTAAGACGTGAGCGCATCTTCTACCGAATGACAATGTGGTAACCGTCATCTCATCATACAACTCGTAATCTGGTCCACCGATGCCTTCGAACGATTGACCTCAAAGATGTCACCATCACCGAAGCTGATGATCGCGCGGAGCCCAACATTGTGTTCATCCTAACTCTCAACATGTAAGTCGCTTCAGAACATCAACTTCCATTTGACAACAAATATAACCGTTTATGAGATAGGTAACATGTTAGTTGGGACTATGACGAACTAGTCAAAAGGCTGGTAAATTTACAGGTACGAATGCACTTTGGGCGGTTCGGCACAAGTAGAAGTACGATTGCACTTGATCGCATTCCCGATGTATTCCACTTGGTCAATCATCAGATCCACCTCACCAATTATTGTCTTGCGACCGCTTGGTTCACCATCAGCAGAGATTGTGCGATCCACATTACTTATGACGACGTGATGCGGGACGACCAGACAGCCGAGATCGGACAGCATCAGACGGAGTTGGGCCGCACTCAGTTGGCCACCGGAACCTAAAATGAGGACGCAGTGTAGCAAATGTTTTCATGTTATTGCGTGCGACCACACATCTGTACAACTTGGAACACGGACCTAATCGGTATGACCAAAACCGTCTTCTTGGTTTGGTTTAAGTTAGAGAACGTGTCGAATTCCATTGTGCATTGATGCACTATGCCGCCAGACGGCTTCATGGAGATTTGCAGAACACGTTCATAGCATGTTTTAAGCCGGACGGTATCAAGTGGTACAGTTTTGCATCAAAAACCCCAAGGAGTCATCAATAGGAAGACGGGTTGACACATATTCGCGGGATATTCTCATCAGGTCTTTACGTATCCAGAAACTCGTCCCATCACAGCGCCTATTGCCACCTCAAATTGTTGTGACCGCAAAGGACGCTTGGCCTGCAAAATTGCTTGTTGTATAAAACCCCCGACAGGTTATGTGAGAACGCAAGACAACAAACGTGTACACTCATTTACATGGCTGACGTGTATCCATACACATTGGACAACAGAACATTGTGATTGGCTTCGGCGACACGTCGCCCACAGTGGGTACACACTGTTCCAATAGTCGCTTCTGGTCGCTTGTCCTCCTGCTCTCTAGTTTTCGAATGCACGTACTCTACTACTTGCAAACGAACCTACATTTTATACAACAACACTAGCTTATTGTCAATGGAATTTGCACAGATGATGGACAGTGATTCTCACCTGCCCAGGGGCAGAACAGATTAACGTACAACCGGTCCCCGTTTGACATACAAGCAACTAACCATTATTGGAAGTAGTCTGACATTTTATTCGTTTCGTATTTCATTGTACAATCAGTATTTCTTTCGTATCGTAGGCGCCCTCCAAACGGTCCGCTCACCACAACGTACCTCGGTTGTTTTGCCGTATACACTGGTCCTGTTCGTTATAGAACAAAACGGCTGCAAGTTCAGTACACAGTTGATCCTACTGGGTCGTCTAGACGGTATATTATAAGGAATGCTGGAACTTACGAGTCGCTGAATCAGAGAAATACCAGTAGTGGTCAGCGGTATTCGTTACGTATTAGTCTGCCTCAGTGATCGTGGCCAAAATACGCATGCACATAACCCTCACCACAGGTGGCTTGCGTTGCACCACTTGTGGTCCCACTCACACACCACCTATCCAGTGCGATCTCGAGGGACTAAGACCAGGAGGCGTGTGTCTGAGGTTTCTGTGTCCAGCCGGCCAACCTCGGTAAGCCGATTGACAGACTAGCTCGAAACCGAAACCCTTATCTCTCGAGGAACAAACAGCGAGGAACTACAATCGTAAGATCTACACTGAGAAGAACACTACTCAAAACATACCGTGAAGAACAATGCAATATAGCAGTGCATATTAGTGCAGTTGAGGGAACATATAGAGGGGAAACAGAACTCGTGGCTGGACTAAAAAACGGAAAAAGCAATCACCGTAAATTTCACCAACAGATCTGTCTCCCGGCTAGGCCATCGAGCCACACCAAACTCGGGCGTTCAATTCACTCAGAACAAACTGTTGATCACTCGTCAACGCCGACCGGATTGTGGTGGACAGCTGGTCACAGAATTGGTCCGTTAGATCATTAGGGTGACAAATAGTTGAAACATAACCACTAACAAATGTGACATACTCACTTCGATCGAGTAGCAGGAGCATGAACAGGATTCGAGAGCTGCTGCAGTGCGGTTCGCCTCTCACGAAAACATTGATGCGATCGGCGACTGCGAAACGGACACCATGCTTCCGGGCACCGTATGTTGAGTAACCTGTTCACTAGAAGGTGCACTTAGCGCCTGCTTCACGCAACCTACCTTGATCTATAAGCCTTGTCTCACTCGATTCCATAGCAATGCATTGCCATCGCGACGAGCACGTTTCGCTGTGCTAGCTGTCCTGTGGTGTTGCATCGATTCAGCAACGTGCGCACGTTCCACGTCCCAGCGGAGAACGCCCTGCGTCCCCGGATATGTCTGAGGTTGGAGTTCATATTATTGAGACCTGCGTGAGCATTTTCTGCCGTGTGATTCGTAGTGGAGAGGTAATGACGGGTATGGGAGTGTTTACCAGTAGCATGGTTTCACCTGCCCACTCTGTCGCAAACAGCAGATGGAGCGCGACGGTCCAGACAGTAAGTAATTTGATTAATGTTGTACAAGTAGAGTTCGTGTGGTCTTGGGATACTACCAAGAAGCCCAGATGTAGAGAGGAGAGCGATTAGAGCCCTCAACCAAAACTTTCGGCCCCACAGCGCGTACCGCAAGACAGCGGATGACACACACAAACCCGACAACATCGAACACCGGCAGCAAGAAAACTGCAATAATTACGCATGAATTTGACCGTCACACACCTATAAAGCGAACATACTCACATAAACCAATACTGTTGCACAGGCAAACAAGCCACATACACAAAACCATATCATGAAAGCACAAACATCAAGCTGAAAATAGACAAAACACCGCACAATCCACAACGACTGCAAACTGATTTGTGTCTGGCTACTACCCCACGGCCAGTGTGAAATCGTTGAACCTACAACGACCGAAGACTTCCTCAGCATAGGCCGCAGGATCCAAATAGAGCACAAGCCTAACCGTCAAGCTAAGGAGACAAATCAAAAGGTCAAGGGTCACAGAAACACATACAAACACACACACCGACAAGTCTAATATGTATCAGAACCCATGAAAACTCGGAAATTGATACACACACAAAGAAACCGATGACCAATCAGTAAAAACAATCGGCTCACCGACACTGTAAGCAATGATGCCAGTCGGCTTGAAGGCATAAGCCGAATGTGGCAAATGGTCAATCAAGTTGGACAACGCTGGTGGAATCGATCGGTTGTATTCAGCAGTAGTGAAAATCAGGCGGTCCGCTGAGCTGACCAACTCGAACAGATCCTTCAACTGCTTTGGCGCTTGTTCTGCCGGATTCGCATAGAAGTGCCATGGATTAACAATCAATGGTAATGTCCAATGTAGTGGGTCTGGAATAGATCATAAAACGACCCGAACTGAAGTAGATTAGTGGTGGCCTTGAAACTATTCAGTCTCGCAACACAAACATTGCAGTCATGGGTGCACTAGAATAGTGTGGCTAAGCGCGTGAATCCCCCTGTTAGTGGGCAGCTGGTGGATTAGAGCCAGTTTAGACAGCCACTTGTATAGCACTATAGTGGGTATATTTCTGATCATTTGGGAAATATGAACTTCAATAAATCGGAAAAACTCCGTTCACTGAATACGTACTCTGTACCTCTACAGTCCGCACAGATACTCATGTCAGAAACTAAATCTTGTACTCATCTGAAGAGAACCATTCCGCATTGCATTGACTTATGTGGGCAACACGGTTGCCTCATGATTGGAATGGTCGGAGTTCAAATCCCGGCCGTGGCAAGGATATGCACTACTGACGAGCTCTAATGAGAGCGAAACTCGAGTCTAGTGCTTCTTTTCGAAAGAGGCTGGCTGGAATGTCTATCTGAATGCGGAGGCTGCGATCAAATGTGAGTGATGGTCAACTTGAAAACAAAACCAATAGCATTCAGTTGGCCATTCATCTAATTCCGGGTATTACTCTTGCATTCGGGTGTGAAGTAACGGTGTATTTGCAGTGTTCGATATTGAATGTATATACGACAGAAACGGTCAGGTAGTCTCGGTATCGATTAGTATTGGTGAATTTGTTAGACGGGGTTGTGATAACGAAAGCACCTCGTGGTTCTCGTGATCGCACTGGATCATTCGGTTTCAGCGTTGTTTGCATATCTGCTCTAAGGAACAGTATTAGGAATAGATCAGAATTTGTACCATTTCTTCCGAAAATATTGACCGTGAATGCAGCAGTGGGCGAAAGCAGTGATAGGCTGAATTATGTCAGTCGTAAACTCAAAATGAAATACCGAGGAACTAATTCTAACTTACTTTGCTGACACTCACAATGCAGCGATTGACAGTGTCACTGAAACGCAACAGTGCACTATCTGACAATGTTACAAAACGGTCTGAACATAAACGCATTGAAAACACACAGTTTGTGCAACGCTCTATTGGATATTCAATAGTTCAAACTTCAATCCCATACGGGTATATATGAGCAACGGTTAAGTGTACGAACTGAGGAAGGAGGAACGCGTAGACAAAGAGAGGTTGAGGTGATATGGTGAATAGAAGTGTAAGACAATTGTCACTTACCAAACAATCGCATTCATGAAGAAGACGGTGAAAAACCTCGTACCACTCATATAGAAATTGGCCGCGATAAAAGTAAACTCAACTTCAGAAGCTATGGAATTAAACAGTGAAGGAGATTATTGCTTGTGATAGCAGAATACAGGAAATACAATTCAGAATTCCTGGTGATTAGCCGGGGAGTTGGTTTCTTTTCAATTTGAACATCACTCACATTTGGTCGGGGCATTCGCATCTAGATAGACTTTCCAGCCAGCCTCTTTCGAGAAAGAGCACTAGACTCGAGTTTCCCTCTCATTAGAGCTCATCCTTACTAGCTAGAAAGTTCATCTGAATGCGAACACTGCGATCAAATGTGAGTGTTCAACTTGTAAGTACAATATTCCTTAGTAATTTCGAAATCTTTGCTGTTCAACTTGACGTCAGACAAATTCCCGACTACTCACCAGTAATCTGAAATATAACCTAGGCAGGTTTAATGAGATCGGAGATTTCGATCTGTCTCGGAAGTTTAAATCGCGGGGTTATCTGTTGGAGTTAACAGGGCAGTTACTGTGTCTGGTCTGGAGAGGATCGTACAACCTGATCATTGCTCAAAAGCGAGAGGGGTTGAGTGTTCAGACTTGATAATTCGGTCGTGCTTAATGTGAGGTCAATGGCGCAGTGGTTAACACGGTTGCCTCATGATTGGAATGGCCGGGGTTCTAATCCCGGTCGCGGCAAGGATATGGATTACTGACGAGTGTGGTGCTGCTTTTCGAAAGAGATTGGCTGGAAAGTTTATGTGAATGCGAACGCTGTGATCAAATGTGAGTGATGTTCAACTTGAAGTTAACGCGTTGATTGTGGCGTCGGTAAACCAGGGCACTTACGAATCGTAACGCCCACATTGCCGGGTCATCCATCTTTCCAGCCGAGTCTACCCGATTGGCTAACCACCGGACGGCATAGATGGAAGAACTCTGTGTGTTCGAGGCATCACGAGCCGATAATTTTGAAACGTGTACAAAACTGTCCTACGGCGGACCATCGCATCCAAGCGGTTTACAAAGCATGTAAATTGTCATGGAGTTCCACCTCAAGCATCCCAACTACTGGTACATTATCACCCTGTCCATGTGCACACCGTCTGTGTGATCTCGTTTGTTATCGGACTATCTTCATTCGGTGAAGAAAAACCCGTTTGGCCATCGTGACATCACGTCGAGTAATTTGGCATTGATATTGAGAGAAGTAAGAGTGATTTCTAGACCTCTGTACGTGAGAAAGATGTAGGAGTCATTCCTAAAAAACTTCTCGTTGCTTACCCAAACATTTGAGTAGCGTTAATTCGTGATCACGCAGACTATCCAGTTGTCGTGAATATCGTGATGAGACCAGAACCAATGGATAAAACACTAGGTCACGTTACCGAGGTGGACGAACGCTCACAACTCGAAAACGCTCGAGTATTGACAAACAATATCGATTAGGAATAATCAAATCAGAAAACCGGTTTTGCAAGGTCGTAGTACCACGTCTCGTCTGTTGCTACATATAACAGCAGTGCAGGTCGAAAACAAACGAATTAAGCCTATACACCAAGTCAATCCATACACTAGTCTGCCACTAGTGAAAACCAGAGAAGAAAAAGGTTCAAGGCGAACGAATTTTCGCTTGTTAACATGACAAGCAGTGCGCGTAAACACCGGTAGTTGTTTGAAGCTCAAGGAAGCTGGTTTGCGCTGTTTAGCGGGGTCCCATCCGAAAACATCACAGACCAAGTCCTTGATGTGTTTGGAAATTGATCCTTCATCATAAGGCGCGAGGGTTGGTCAACTCGGTTTTTTCTGTGACTCTGAACTGATTCACAACATACAGCTTAATGTCCTAACAAGTATCCCAGAACCTTTGATATTATTGTGTACTGAAAACATCAAATTTTGTATTCAAGAGAACTTACCTGGTCACACACATCTCCTAGTGTTCAGATCCCGTAGCAAAACAGATTCAACCATCGTGTGTTTGATCTTACGGTCGGGGTGAACGGAAATCACGCAGGTTTTACTATGCCGAAGTGAATTTGGCATGCGATTTTACAAAAGAAATGACCTGTAAATTATGCACGCTATACCATCTGATGGAAAATATCAATAACAGTCGAGTGCTATTTAATTCAAACGTGTGAGACTAACTTTACGGTCAAAATAGAGCGGCTAACTTTAACCCACTAAAATCGGATTACCAGTTTGTCCCCCTGTGTGCCGCACACACGATTCACTCAATGTCCACATCCCATTTGATTGGGCAATCGTCTGAATCATAGAATCCGAGACCAGAGTTGTAAAGGGAAGCAATTCATAGTACACACCTCTATCTGTACCAAGACAACTCATTGGAACATTCGGCAGCTCTAGGAGCTCGGCAACTTTTGTCAAACCCTAGTCAAATTGGCAAAAGTAATCAATTCGGTTTAAGCATAATTACGGCGAATGCAGATTCTGCAGAGGTTGGAGAAATACTAATTTTATACACTGGATGTTTCACAATAGATGGCATAACATGAAGAATCAACTTTCCAATTTCCACCCCAACAGTTTGTGGCAAATTAACGTGTACACAGTAAATACTCATTTCAAGTTCGCTCATTCTGATTGGGAGGTTCGGATATAAAGCATCATACTTTCACATAACTGATAATAACAACTACACACTACCTACAGTCGTATTAAAAATCGTATAATTATAGTGCGGACTATGCCTATTTGCGAACATATCGCCGTTGGCGAAAACCAGACAGACAGTCAAGGTCACACGAGTGAAACATGTGGACCAGATGGTGAAGGCCGCCATTTACCAACACACAGTTGAAGCGAAACGAAAGCAAGAAATTTTCATCGCTAGTCTGCATCATCTAAGCACCAGCTTGCCAAAATTATTGATTCGAGCAAAACCATTGTGTATGGCTCTTCTACCGAGCTATCTGAACAATCTGCACAGTCCGGGTCACTTAAAATTACCCAGTCAACTGAGTGATCCGTGCATATTGTCTACGCTGATTACAATAAGTTCCCAAGCGATTTTGAATTAGAGAGTAAACTTTCCGATAGGAAACTTTGACAGCAATCAAGAAGTACTTGTCTCAACTTTGTGCAACTTATCTTGATGGTGATTATGTGGACTAAACAGAATTGGGTAGTTTGGCCAGTTTCCGTGTAACATTCCCCATGCTATCTACATGCCATCGACGTGTCTGTTATGTTTTCCATTCAAAAATGGCACCTGTAATTGGGAAGCTATTCACCTAAAACAACAACTGACAAGTGTGTGAAATGAGTTGGCGTCTTCGTTCCCACTTACTGATCTGTTGCCCAAATCATACAAACGACATATCCGATGATTCATAATTAGGACTGATTCTAAATGTTACTTCCGTACCGACTATTATGGGATGGAACAATTCGTCGATTGATAGACCACTTTCCAGTGGTTGAAGCGTCAACATTCTAGATACGAGCCCACAGTGCATAATATAAAAGGCGAGTTCGCTGCATCCGTGTGATATCGCGACCTCTAAACATTTTGACCCGTTGTACGACATTAACGACCACCGAGCCGACGTCAGGCTAGTCACAAATGAATATTTCGTCTCTTGAGACGCGATCTACTGGCAACCAAACCAGGGTTACCAGGTTGCATACACCATGTTTATGTACGGGGAATGTATGACTGTTCAGCGGAAATCAATCGAACAGGTTGACACTGAGTTATATGCACAATGTCACCGAATGAGTAACAAGTGATGATTGTCGAAGTCGATATGGTTGCCATGAAGTATAATCGCATGCATAGAATAAGTTGCCATCTACAGTCCCGTACCTATAGTGTGTAAGTGAGTCCATCATTTTTCTAAGATGAACTCACCAACAACTGTCACCGAGTGTCCCTTCAGTTCCAGTCTTCTTTCTGCCAACTTCAACACGCGATCATTCATGCGTCCAGGGCGGACCGATGAAGCGAACAGCAGTGTCCGTCCGGCTAGTATTCTCCTTTCCATTCTGAATGACGTCTACGTGGCACGTGCGTCCCGAAACCGACTGCTAGTCTACTCAATTTCAGTGATATGGTCGGTTTCAGGTCGAAACGTGATTGGTTAGTCCGTGGTGGCCAATCGTTCGTTTTCACTACCAGTCGGATAGGATTGGTAGTGGCGTCTCGGGTAATCGCGACCCAAATACGAGAAGGGATTGTGGACTGCAGTCTAGATCCCAACCAGGTTGGTCAGCTTTAAAAGTAGGGACCTGTTTTACAGGTAAGGTTAACAGCAGGAAACAATTTTCGATGTGAATGTGTTTCAACTCTATGAGTGCGATTAGACGAATGGCATCGAGTACATCGAGGACTGAGTCCGTAATAATTCATAAAATTGGCTAGTTCGGACGGGACATGCTTAACATCAGAAGGCCCTTACTTTTGAAAACATACAGTACAGCAGTATGCAATCACCTGGGGAGTATGACGCAACATGTGTTTGTTGTGAAAGACTCGGTGGCCCTTGTTACCATGATATTTCTGAATGCTAATTATTCGCCCAGTCACCCTCTCTCAATTTGGCAAACATATGATCATCATTGATTCGCGCAAATCGATTGAGTGACAGTGACGGCGATTCCGATGTTTGTAAGGAGTCTGTCCGGAAAATGGACCATTTTCGTCGCTTTATATCAGTGTCAAGTTAATGCAGATATATTGATGAATACGGCATGAACTGTTATTCGCAGGCCATTCACGAAGTGATCAACGCGGTAATGCGATCAGAATGATCCGACATATGTTCTAATGTCAAGTAATTAGTCCAAGGTAAGTGGTCATCATTGTGAAGCCGACAGAGCCCTGTTTCACTGGTGGAACGGGTCATTATCATCGGGAAACATATCGCTGGTCTATCAGAGGAATGTTGGAAATTAAAATCGTCACCACACGTCTTGTCAACTCCAACGGTTGATTGTGTGATCAGGAATGACCAAATAACTGGTTTCAGTTAACCAGTTCTTAGGTTGTGCTTGAACCGAACCACCGTCACAGCACACTGTTCGACTGTTGTAGATTTCACCTCCAAACTAAATACAACCCAGGCTGACCATATCAGTAATACTCTGTTCAATTCGTCCAGCTGAGAATACGATTCATCAAACTGGTTTGTGCATTGTAAGCTATCGTCTAACGTCCGGACTGTGCCAGTAGGTACGTAGAACATGATATAAAATGTGGAAATTCGTACGGTTTACTGAGGTTCATACAGAAGATGGAGCTCGAGGTGGTGGCTAGATGAACAGCTCGAACTCTTCATGGTTGACGTGAACCATGGTTACCAATAACTCTAAGGGCCAAAGCATATATTTTCTTCCACGGGTTGGTATTCCGGCATTCATCTGTGGGATACTAACGAGTCTTGATGGAAACAAATCTCGTCCCACACAGTGTAGTGTAGTGAGGATAGACGGTCGCACCATACTACTCACACCACTATTCAGTAGCCGCATGGATCGAATTGATCGCGGAATGAATATGGGAGACATATGGGAAGGATCGTTGGAAGGCAGAATGACATTTAATGACTTTCGCCACATGATGGAACCGAGACATGGTGTCCAAAGTGACTGGAGCGTCCTCAGAAGAGTGCGGTGTGCAACTGAGTGTTTTTATCCCTAGTCCCGTTGAGATCCTTAAGTAGTGTATTGGTTTCTCCAATAAAACAATGTTGGTGTCGTCCGCCTTCTGGATTCACAACAGTATTTGTGCAAGACTATTCGGAGGATACCGGAAGCCACGCTTTGCAACAGCTTGTGTGAGACTGCTGTGCGTTTTCGATCCATGTTGTTGAAACTTTGCTGAGTTTGGAAGTTTGTCCTGCTTTAGAGTGCGCTTGGTTCACATAGTGATCAATGTCTACTCGTACAATGTATTTATTGGGTTAGACTCGACAATCGTACAACAGTCAAAGAAGGTTAGTTTTTCTACATCAGTGTGAGTTCGACCGTCTGAGTGTTTTTAATTCACATTAGAAGAACTGAGGGGTATACTAATCTGAAATGGTTCGAGAACGAACAGGAGAAAGAGTGTGGAGCAAGTTCACACAACTTGGCTGGTTGTCACTAAAATCTTGTCAGTATCGCTGTCTCTGCTATAGCAAAACAACGTGAAGCTGTATCAAGGTGTGGCACGTGTGAATTTGATCGATCCATTTCGATTATATTACAAATACTGCTTAGTTGTAAGGAACACAGTTACGGTATATTTGGACACGATGACAACCACTATATCGGTTTTTAGCTACATTCAGATTGTCAGTTAAAATGGACGGTATCTTATGTTACCTGGTGCGATCGTCGAAGCGTTAGCATAAAATGTGCTAGAGTAATTTAGTTTGTAAGTCCCGAATATGGGAGGTCTCTGCACGACCCACGAAAAGAACGGAAATGATACACTGAATAATAATTAGCGGCAGGTGGTTGATGAATCGGAATGTGGTTCCTTACGGAACAACAAACGAATTCTTAATACTGAGTGAAAGACAAGCGTCAACTTCCGATATTGTCACACCTGATACAAGTATGTTGGCGTTTCCCTCTGGGACGCACACCCAAATCATATGTTCAAACAAGTTGGTGTTTCAACATGTATTTCCTATTTCATGAATTTACCGTCTATCTACAAAAATGTCAAGTCTTCGACTGGACCTCCGAATAGACAGACATAAAAGTCATATGACGTTTTTACTGCGTGATGACAACGGAAACATCCACCATTGATTTGTAGTCCGAAGCGAACGAACTGCGGCAATCTAAACTTCTTGGACAACCGCTGACAGATTACAACACGCTACAGTTTCGATCCAACAATCTGAACGGCACAACTACAGCCGACTACAGTTGTCCCGATTGCTTCGGTGTTATTGGTCCAGCTGCTGACAATCAGAAGAACCCTGTACCATTCAAATGCCTGAAAAACATAATGTGACTGGTGAAGCACTAGTTCACATTGTTCATCAAGTTATACTTTCTCCTACACCAAAAAGCCCATTATGAAACCTCCGACCGTCGTGGTTATTCGATGATGCATCGACCTGGTAGTTTGCGGTTACAAAAGCTGCGACATCCAGGCACGGTGACTTTGCACGTTGAGTTCTTGTCCACCTGCCCGGGTGGCTGTGGCCGACCAATGACCTATCAGCATAAAAGCAGCTCATGTTTCCCGAGTAGAACTGAGGAGATGCACGAAGTGGTGTTATTACTCTGTGCTTTTTGTAATCTTCAAATGCTGGTTGTCCGGATTCCAGAAGACACACTCTTAGTTATCCTTACACTGAAGGGGACCTTCAGGTCAACCCAGTGTTGTGCCTTGACCACCGCTTGATCACACTATCGCCACTACGAAGTTGACAAGCCCTATGGCCAGTTGACTGGTGAGAAGATGATGTCACTGGCAAGACAAATGTGGTAGTTGCCTTAGTTGTACGCTGATATTCGTAAAACAGTCAAGAATTGTGACATGTGCCTCCATAAAGTCAAGCCGGGAACAGTGTTTACCTCTGTGACCAGACATATAGGTACCCTTGCAACATGTGTACACTGACTTTTGTTGCTTGTTTCTTATTCGCCATTACACCTAAGTGTTAATCGGTTTCTATTTATAGTGGCCAAATATTTCTCCGGTAAGTACACCGACTATATTAAATTCGTGCGCCGCGGTGCACATCACTACTGATAGGTTACATTTCTGTGCTACTACGCGGGAGTCCCGGCTCAATAACATTGAAGACGGACACCTTTGGATGGCGCCGGACCACTGTTGTTTCAGCAATGTTCCGGAGAACTTGGTTCACACTGCGCATACAAAAACGCTGCTGGAGCTTGAGAAGTTGTTGGATAGCTTCCTATTCGAGCAACAGATTGAGGTGAATGATGCTACCAACGACAGATATCAAGGTTGTTCAGGACCCAGTTCCTAAGGTATCCTTGTTGATCCATCGACTCGATTGAACCCAATTAAGGAAACAATGGCGCAACACATGTCGAGGGAACTGTATGACCAGACAACTGAGTCAGAACAGTTGGACGTAAACGAGCAGATGGTAGGCCCCTTAGAGATTGGTGTTTATACAATGGGGCACAGACCTACGAGAATACAACAGAACCATACTTATAGCCGCAGGTAGCTGCAAGTAACAGGATTAAGTAGGGCACCCTCCGACAGAAAGCACTTGGATCGCTCGACGAGTGGTCGTGACCGCTGGCATGTTATCTCCTACGATAGGAACCCCCGCACCAGTCCACAGCAGCCGGAATGACTCGATGATATTTTATTGACGGCGTCTCGGGTTGGATTATTGCCTCACAATCAATTGAATCAAGCTTTGGTGTCAGAAGCTCAAGGTGAGTTCCCTCATTGTACTTAAAAAATTTTGCCTTGCAAGTTAGGCTTTTGAATCGAAGACTCAATTTGTGTTCCTGCATGTCAATCTGAGACGTGCCGGTAGAAGTAAAACAATGTTCGTTGGGGCGAGAAATGTGCACAGATTGCTCGATCGATAAGGGACTAGAAAACGGTCAGAACACTGCACCGAACTGCACTGATCGCGATGGAACTGGGTCGATATGACATTGGTGTCACAACCATGAGTGTGCACAGTGTGCAGAACACGGGAAGCTCAGCAAAACAGGTACTGGGCACAAATACTTGACAGGTTACCCGGTATACGCTAAAAGTTATTACGGTGCGTTCAGTACGACTTCCAGCACAAAGCAGATAGGGATGATCAGGCATATCACTGAGTGGGACCGCTCAGCACAACGTCTGATGGAGACCGCTCGATGGAGCACCTGGCAAGAAATGCTCCACATGATCAGCGGTTCCCATTTTGTCAGCAAAGGTAGCGTCGGTGCAACCAACATATTACCTATTTCATGGTTTGGAAAACATCTTCGACTCCATGTCTTGTACGGATCCATCCAGCAAACGAACTGCAAACCAAGGAACAATCTGACACTAACCCACCTGTCCGCCACATGCCGAAAGATCTACCGTTACAGTTCGTGAATCGTAACAGGCGAAAGCCACTTCGTTTGTACTATCTGCGTATTGATAAGTCCCAAATTTTTAATACAAAGCTTTTATTACTCGATTTCATTTGGCATACTAATATTCAAGTGTGATATATCTGATTTTATTGGCGTTATCCACCCTACGATTTAACGCAGTATTTGTGCCAATATACCATGCCAGTCTAACCTCCGAACAGTAGTAACACAAACAGACCAGAGTGGACAGAACAGAGTGATTTGTTTACCTGATGCATTTCTACAAGCCGAGCTGTAAGAATTTACTTCATGACCCTGAGATAAAAATTCCTGAGGGACTACATCAAATACGAGTGAACATCAACGTCACCCCATTAATCATATCATGACGACGATTGACATCACGGTTCAAGGGGGAAAAACTGTCTCTGATACCCCACAAAACTGACTCGAGAGGAGCTGATCGAGCCGATTTATTGTTTGAACTGGGTGCATCCGTTAGCCAAAAGTTAGTGGACGTACAGTTCAGTGCTGTCATTGCACTTGTTTCCTACGTGTCTGTTTCCTCCAGTGTGTTCGACTTAGACCTCGAGTACTTTCAGTTGGTTCTGTCTGCATACTCTCCCATACAAAATCGTGAATCGTTAACTACAACATACGTTAAGCCGTTCACAACACTGTTATTTTGCTAGTAGGATATGTGGATGTCTACCAAATTGGCAATACGAGGGCGTAGAAACCAAGCCTCCCGTAGCCTGAAAGGTGTACACGATGTCGCATACTGCTAATGGGGATAAGCCCGTCACTCACAAACCGATTGCATTACTACTGATTGTCTCGAATATTATGGACAGTTTGAGTAACGACCAGTCATGTAAACAGTTTTTTCGGTTTGTACCTGAGAGTGTGCACAGATTTGGAAATGGATACTTGTGTGTTACTAGGTTACACATGGCTCTCATAGCTAGGAAATAGGTGGACCGTTGACGATCTGCGTAAGACTTCAAAATCATGGTAAAGAGAATCTCCTATCCTGTGGCTCACCAATTACTCCAACGACGGCCGCTTCAGCTTTAAAGTGATTGTGGTATTTTGAGAATGGCATTGTGCGAACAACGGTGTGCCATGAGGTTCCATACTGGGAGATGCGTTAGGGATACGACATCGAATATTCGAAAAACTTGATCACTATAACCATGTGGATGGATTGAAGACACGCTAGACCACTCACTGTTGACGCTATCCAGCTGTTGATAGCAGTATTTTGCATTGTGTTTGCTGTATGTTTGACAGGCAGTGATTGAGTTTCTGTTGCTTTCATCGTTCTCTGCGATTTTCTTCTGCATTCTGTTCAATGTCGACTAACTGAAACTCAGCCGATCGTTCGATTTGTTTTTGTTTGCAAACTGACTGACATCGCTTCAGTTGTACATCAGCTGTCTCAGCTTTCTCTAATCTGCAAATTTCCAATGCGGTCGAAAATACCCATTGAAGTCATGAGAACGACAGAGTAGCGAACAAGACTTGTTTTCTGTGTTTGATCATCAGGCTAATTACAACACAATAAATATGAAAACAGTGACTAATGTGAGTCAGATAAACGGTCAATATAGGTTAAGGACGACATGTTTGTTATCAGTTACGTGATCACTGTTCCGAATCATGGGCCTGACTGATTGTGGGCCAGGGGAGGTTGAGTGTCCGCACGAACTTCTTCTGAGCGCAGAGGTCAGGGTTACGCAATCGGATGCTGATGGCTTCGGCAACGGTCAACATTCGAAATCTCACCCCTTTTGATCGATTCCTTGGCACTCGATAGACAATCCGAAAAGCATCTTTCTTACTAACAGAATGATTGGAGTCGGTCAAGTGAGCAACAATCGCGCTTGAAACCGTTTTAGTCACACCACTGTTCAACCACGCAGGATGGTGTTCACGCACTCTGTCCGACAATCGCCTTGTAGTACGACCAATATATGATGCTCGACACGAGCAAACAAATGAGTACACACAAAAATTGGTTGTAAAACATGGAAGTTTGTCTTTGAGTTGTGACATGATAACGGGCGTTGAACGGAAACTGATACACAATTGAGCGGCAAGGTAGGTTGTTTCGACTGACTTTCTTAGCTTTCTGGAGATAACTTCGGCCATAGGATCTCCCTTGAAAGGAAGACTAATAAACGCAAGTTTCTTATTCACAGAGGGTGCCTTAAGTTTCAACTCGACCGCCTGCATTGCCTTCTCGATGAAACGCGTTGGGTAGCCGTTTTGCATGAACACTTCTTGTAGAAAGTCTAGCTCAGCTTGTAAAGTGTCACAAGTGCAGATCTTTAACGCTCTACCCGTCAGGCATCTGATGGTTGGGAACAGCGGTGGTGCTGTTGTTTGTAGCTCGGGTTGATGGTTTTGGTATTGATATGTTCGCCGAGCTTGGCATTTAGGTTGCAAACGTTTCATCACCAGGCGAGGTGACATCAACAGTGCGAACATATCAATACCAAAACCCGTCAGGCATCTTATGAGGTTTCGCTTTTGATTTAGCGGAACAAAACTGTCGAAGTGAATGTACTGGCCGTTCCAAGTCTGTTTTCTGTACACAGTTCGTCGGATTGAACCATCTTCCCTTCTTACTATACCAACATCCAAAAAGTTTATTTCACCATTGTTCTCTGACTCCTTGGTGAATTTAATGCTGCTATGAGCGGAGTTAAAAGCTGTCATAACTCTGTCCATGTTAGCATTCTCCTTGATGACGCAAAAAATATCATCAACCTAGCGTTTGTAAAATGCGAATTGGTCGATAACCGCATCCAATTGGTTAGTCTCCAGTTTACTCATGAAAATGTCAGCTAACAGGGGACCTAGAGGCGAGACCATTGCCACTCCATCTCTCTGTCGGTAGATCGCGTTGTTGAACAAAAACTGAACGTTACTTGGACAGAGCACCAGCAGTTCTCTTCGTTCATCTTTTGGGATGCCCACGTGTTTATTGTTACGCTCGATGTAATCGCATAGGTAGTCAATTGTCTCTTTCAGAGGCACGTTCGTAAATAGTATACAGTCGAGAGGGGAACCAATGTATGAACCTGGATGTGTAAAACATGACGCTTCCATCTTCCGGTATCTGTTAGACTCAAAAGTGTCTAATGTAATGCAGAGAACGATTTCACTCTTGAGGAAGTCCGCCAATATATAGATATATCGAATTTGTGGTCCTATAAAAATGACTTTCTGGCCGAATAACTACTAGGCTTTGGGATGCGACTTGAGCTATAAACAGTCTTATTGGCTTTCGTCCCGTCATATGGTAAGCTCGTGATGAAAGCGTAACAGCTACTGATCGTAAGACAAATCTTGGCATTGTAGGGATAAAAATCCGCATTCGCAATTACTTTTAGTGACTGTGGTCAAACTCCGGCACGGAGACGATAGTCAGAGAACACGCCACTTGTCAGCAATCAGAAAAAACTGTCTAGCAAGTTGATGCATCCATTCAGCCCATCAGTCATACTGAATTAACGGACGAAAACTGTGATTGTTATCATGGGACAATTTGCAACCGTGCCACACCACAAACGGTAATGAACAACGGACTACGGACGAATACATGACTAATTCACAACTTCCCGGCCAACCCAACCACCCGAGGATAACGCATGAACGCAGGAGAGAACAGCCTCACTCCCCCCCAAAAGGGTCCCCTCATGTCACTCAGTTCGAGGACAAAACGGTCACAAGATAGATAATATTTAATGGGTTTGTGACCGATGAGAAAAGGTAGAACAGACAAATATCCAGATCCAATGGCTCAGTAACAGTGAACAGATGATAGTTTAGACTGTACTATATGCAGTCAATGTAAGGTATTATTATTGAAGAAGAAAGTAACTTCTAATCGTTCCACGTTCACTTGCTAACTCATATTAACTTGATGTTAAACACATGAACAGGATTGAACAACATGGAATTATTTGGTTTCTCTGCTTAGCCGTTACATCCAGTTGAAATATCTTTAACTGTTTACCGGTCAGCAGTAAAACACGGGGAAATTTGTTCTGATGCATAGTTTTAGTGGATGTCCAACAATACATGCTGGTCAATTCGAACAACCGAATTTTAGTGAGACGGCTTGTTGTAGAGAATACTGGAATATGTAACTGGACAATAATCTGCTGTATGATCGCATAGTCAAAAACGAGTCGATGCTTGATCTTGGTAAGTGCTTATATTCGTGTTCATAGTTATCATAGACAGCAATATATCAGTGCCGTTTACTGATGATTAACCGCCACATAGTCATGAAGACAAAGCAAGCTCTGGCCAGGACGAGAGAGAACGGAAAGAGTGGAGACCTAACCACTATAAATAGCTAAGTTCATGCCCAAACACTTAGTGTCAAGGTGCCTACGCTCTGCAAACAAACAACCGAGCCATAGGAGAAATTAAGGCGTCATCACTAAGACAGGTTGCGCACGATTTCACTACCCCTCGTCACTGACTGCATTCACTTTACAGACAATTCGGCCAAACGACTACAACACTGACGTCAGTGAGTCCGATTTGCTGCCACCTCATCCGAAGTCTCCAGCTAACGATGTCTGGATGTCTCCTATAATAAAACATCAGTCTGTGCGGTTATCAGTGAAAATAACCAGTAAGGATGCAACCCTCCTTCGGAAATACCCACCTCTTCACTAGGTGTTCATTCCGGATGAACCTGGAGAGGTACAATGTGCATTTGGCTGCGAGGTGAATGAAAGGGATTTCGCTTCGAATTAAGTCTCGCTACAACGGCCTTCTCCAACGAACGACCTGAGGGGTGTTTTTGCGGTGCCGCACGGGTTCAACGGCCTTATCTTTAAACACAGAGGAAATGTTTCTACAGATGAAGGTTCCAGGCAGAGAGGTGGACAATGCGCTTTCTTTGACGGCGCGACAAATCAACGCCTGGTCCACCGGACAAGTATGAGGCCACCAATCGTCGTTTCGCGGCTACATGTTCATTTGTTTGGGCCCAATAACACCGCAGTCGACTTTGGACATGGTTCCAGCAAATTAATCCGTCAAACTGAGTAGGAGAAATTTTAAGTCGATTTATGCCCACTATCGATTGATACGGTTGAACATGCCTGACGTATCCTATCTGGTTTGCGAGGAATATCCTCTTGGGCGGACTCAACCTGGTGAAGTGAACATCCAACGTTGCGAAGGTGCTTGTGAGAGAGGACGTTCGTAGCAGACGTAATAAACCCAGATGACAACAGTCACCGGAATGCACTTGGGGTCCAGCAACACGTGTCGGCAGACTGTTTCAAATTTCGCGTGTCAATACCGAAGATGTCATTCACGCAGAGGTGCTTACTGACCTGTAGCATGTCGAGGTACAACATGCTGAGATTCATTGCTCCCCTTGTTATTTGTGGTCTGAATTTAGCCCAGTGCCTGTGCAGCGCGAATGTCGGATGGGATGGACGGTTGAGAGGATGGTACCAGAGAGAGTGGGGAAGATGTTCTTGAGTCGTACGGATGACAGACTCTGTTGTTGCAAAACACTGCATGAGACCCAGTGGAAAAATACTGCGACACTGGGAGTTATGCATGTTTCCTGACGCTCCGAGCTGTTGATTATTTCTGAGAAACTTCAAGAGAGGGCAGCATCTTTTGCTGTTTCTTAGTAGGAGGCTCTCAGGTAGCACTCTCAAAGTCAATGTCTATCACCAGGTTGAAAATTACATCCACGGTGTTTGTTGCTGCCGTTCGACTAGAGGTGCAGACCACCTTTAGCAAGAAGTGTAAGAAATTTCTCATATGTCAAAGGGGTACGTCTCTTCGATTAGAGCCTCTCACTATAAACTGTTTTACGTCTCGGTGAATGGGTGTCGACAGAGTTATCTCACGGTGCTGGATTGGTGACACTGTCACCCGACGGTTAGGAAACAGTACCATGAGATCGGACGTTACATGGGAGTTTGTCACGTCCTATCATCCAGTGATGCTAAAACGCACGAAGTGGGAGTTGTTGTCGGTAAAGCCGTTCTATCATATGATGGCCTCACTTCCTGTTGATCGTACAACAGCCAGTTGTACTCTGTTTACAGGTAGTAGCGTGGATTCGTTTAGGCCTCTGGAGGTTCGGATTGAAAAGAGTAATCGCAAAAGACACGGCTATGTTTTCACCTGCTTCACGCATCCACTGTGGACGTAAATGAACAGCAGAACTCATGAGTAATACTATGGCCGTGAAACAGACAATAAAACAAGGTGGTTGTAGTTTGTTGAGAACCAAACCAGTTCCATCGCTGTTTTAAGCTGGTTCCGAACACAGGCTGACTAGTAACGCGCGATGATTAATTCTCGGACCAGTCTCAACAGAGATGAATTTTGGTTGCAAGACGGAGCTCTAAAACGGTGAGACAGCTCAAAACCGTGAAAGTTTCATTAAATGTGCGCCATTCACCAGGCAAGTCATCGCTGTTGAGTCGAGACCTGTGTCGGCTGTTGAGAAATTTGTCTAGTAAGTCACTGACGAGCGTGTCCCACAATTCGGTTGGCTAGGTTTGTTCTGTTAATTTACTGTGGCGACAGATCAACTGATGAGTACACTTGCAGTTGTGTAAGGACGATATACATGCCTGTCATTTCAGGTTGTTTACGAATATTGGGTTAGAATCGGTTGTGTGTGTGTGTGTGTTAGCTACATTCTGAGCACGCACAAATAGATCACAGGCATTGTACAACACCTTCTGATTCTAATGAGCGACGGTCTGACAATTGCGGAGTGGACATGCAAGCCTTATAGGTCGACCAAAAGGTTTTTCCCTGTTTTGTTTGACGGTCAACATATAACAGGTGAAAAAGTTGCCCTGATACCGAGGCATTTCCACAATAATACACAGGTTTCTATACAGCCTATTTATATTTAAACTGTTCTTCAAGTGTGAAATTAAGCGACCGCTTTGATCGTCTTGTGTTTCAAACCTTTCAACATTGATCGACATGTACGTAGGCATCTTTCGATTAGTTTAGTCACTAGAATCCAGCAGACCCAACGCGAATGAGATTTCACGTGTTTCACTTTCTTCAGGCAAGCATTTCGTAAGCACTAGTCAGTACCAAATTAACGATAAAATGAATCGGTTGTGTTATGGCAAACAATACAGAGGTTTGATAATCAATGGGCGGGTAAAGATAAGTCACTAGGTCGAGTTTACGAACAGTTGATCCTGATCACACAGAGCTGGACGGAGGCGGCTGATTGCGACCGCCTTACCAAAACTTAAGAATCTTGAATCGGAATGACGCAACACGATTGCGAATGTAAAAGCTGGATCAATAGCATGACCAGTGGTTAGAACGTGTGTAGCATCTGATGAAACTAGCACATTAGGCGTATCAGTAACATGCTACCAAAACCCTGATAAGCGCTCAGGGGCGGTCAGTTCGAATGAAAATGCCCGTGCACGGAAGATGATGTCAATATTGAATGAGTAAACGAAGTTTCAACAAAAAGACGGACCAGATTAGGTCACCGAAATGGACGGCCGAATAGGACAATATTCGCAAATCCTCTGACATTTGTGGATTACTGAGGAAGTAACCTATAAAAAGCTTCAGACGTGAGGATCGCTAACAGCCCAAACATTATGGTCTGACAAAGATCCATAGGACTGAGGCGCTACATCGGCCAAGTTTGGCAGAGAAAACACCCACGTATCACAAGTTAGTGCGTCGGCTAGTCGCTATTCTGACCGCATGAAAACAAAAATGTCAGAAATAGTCCATCAAAACACCTTCAAAAGAGTGACCTGGACAGAATCAATCCTGATAACAAACTAATCTGCTCTGTAGACGTTCAGCCACTGTTCACAAATGTTCCGCTGCACGAAACCATCGACCAAATTTGTGAGCTCATTGAAATGAGTCACGCTTCGCTGCCACGTACTGAGGGACGTACTCAGGGGAACTGCTACATTGCACTGAGAATATCAGTTTCCGTTCTCTCGAGCAATGCTACTGTCACATAGACGGAGTAGCCATGGGGATTCCACTAGGCCAGGTCTTACCAGAAATCTCTATGTTGAGAGTTGAGCAAGAGCAAGCTGTGGAGAGTCACGTTGACGATACACTGATGTTCAATCGGTCCAAACAGGTAATAGATAACCTCAGGCAACACCCGGATAATTGTCATCCTAATCTGAAGGTTACTTGTGAATTTGAGGCCAGCAACCGTCTGCTATTCCTGGACACACTTATATGTCACCGAGAAGAGGACTGGATTGGAAGTGCTGTCTACAGGAAATCCACGTGGTCCGGCCAATACTTAAACTTCAACAGTTTCGCATCGGTTCAACATAAACGAACACCAATAAATACGCTACTCACTCGCGTAAGACGAATCGGTACTCATGACAGTCTTCAACAGAAACTAGATTCGGCCACTCCTGTCTCACAATATAATGGTTACCCCCAAAAGTTCATGGACAGACACGGAAGACAAAAGAACCAGCCGAAGAAGTGATCAATGAAGAGAAGAAGAAGAAGGTCCACGTATAGCCGCCTTTTGAGGGTGACCACATCATGCATCAAACAACACCGCGACTGGGAAATTCAATTGGGCGAACGTTCAATGCAGCTGAACTCCATGTAACCGCTCGGACCCAGAAGCTACCAGTGCCTTCAATCAAAAGAGATCAGCCTATCGGTGCAACATCACATTGTGTTTGCACTCGCCCAAATGGGTGCAGAAGTCCGTGTTAACGCAGAATGGCAATGTTGCAGAAACGCATAAACTACCAGTTTCATCGGACGCTAGACACGTCCTGAACACCGGTCACGCTATCGATCCATCTTGTACATTCAGAATCCTGTTACTTCAATCTAATCCGAAATTCCTGCGGCTTGCTGATGCAGTTGCAACCAGTCGACTCACACGAACTCTGTGTGTTCAAAAATAACTGTTCGTGAAGTCGACCACTTCCTGGACCTATTGACTTATCCTAACCCGTTCATTGATTATCAAACCCCTGAATTGTTCACCATAACACAACCAAACCATGTTATTGTAAATTTGATGCTGATGAGTCTATGCGAAAAGCTTCTAATTGTCAGTTTTCGTGTTCTAACTGCTCTGTTCATAGTGTTCAAAGGAACCAAACGTTTCAGATTAATCAACTACTGACTACTACTCACATCCCGAGACGCACAGGGAAATTACTTGGAGTGACATAATGAAAACCAATAGCTAACTGCAACTTTCCGCTTTCTTCAGCTCAATCTACACAACCATTCTATCGCCAGAATATGACAAATACGACACAATATAGAAAGCCGGAAAAGTAGTAGATAATTGCTGTGTTGTGAAATGACTGAAAAATTATATGCGCGCACAAACTGTGCAAAAATGCTTTGAAAATCCCCTAGTTCGACCCAACAGAATATCGATGAGGCAAACGCAACGGTACACATGTAATGTGCAGGCCAACCGATTGGGAAGCCTTGTAACATCGTTGTACCCATGCGGGTACGGTTGATCGTCGATGGGCCTCAGGTTGAAGACGTGGGTGAAGCGGATGAAAGTCAGCAAATACGCCAGTGTTTATCATGTTCAAGCAACCGATGTATATCCAGCCAAAATTGTCGGCACATGTGTTACTAAAGCAAGGCATTTTGGATTATCATAGTAAAGCTTTTGCTACGAACTATCCAGTCAACACTTCCCACTGATACATAGATTTGGAGGTAGGATTTTCTAGCATAGAGCTGACAGGAAGAAAGACAACGCAAACAGTTTGTCCTACTGACCACCAACGAACCGGTGGACAGCTGTTTCGGCATCCCCTGAGCTACGCAAGCCAGGGAATGGAACCCACGATCTTTGAGTAAGCGATAGATTATAATCGGAACACTTGTCCACTAGACCACAACGCCACGGTCAGCGGGGTTCCAAGAAATTAAGTGAATTAGCTTCCCTAGCTGTTGCCCCTCATTTCGCCCACAGCTAACGTTCTCCTTATTGGGTGTCCAATATGGTGAACCTAGTAGGGATTTAAAATGAGGAAATGTGTGGGAGGCAGATATGTGCGCAAGCTTCAACGAAAGTACGTCAAATCAGTGTGGGGACGATATGTGATAATTGTTGTATCTGTATCCGATCCCCTTCCACTACATGCCCTACGGACAATATCTACACTAGTGAGAACAAGCCACTCAGTAGAAGCGCATCGTATATTGTCGCATTTACAAGAAATCGGGTCATTTTAAAGTGCATGGACGAGTGAGGCGTTGGTCGCTGAAGCCGCGACCAATCAGAACACTCTTGGAGCCTTGGCACGAGTGTGGGTCACACAGGCGGCCTTGACGCGTATACAGCAATAATGCATGGCGTTATTTGGCAACTGGCATTAGCGTGAATTTTATGCGTCTGAAGATGTCACTTTTTTCCACAGTGAACACTATCCACCAGAAACAGAATGGGATATCTCGATCGAGTACCGTACAAGGAGAAAGAGGGTGATGGTGACAATGTTTCAAGAGTGGGAAAGGTACCTGCTTGTTAAGCTCTAGAGAAGCAATTGACAGATTGGGATGAGTGAGGGGAACATCAGGCATCAGTAGTGCTCAAATGGATGAACTTGGTTAGTCATGTAGTAACGACGTTAAGCTACTCACAGCGGCCGATCCTACTTTATGCCTGGTTTCCCCACAGAACCATGTAGTGGCTAGTATCAACCTTTTGGTGAGGTCTGCGCACTCCACCTCATTGAGGAAGTGAGTGATTACAGGTTTTCCATCGCTTGTCAGCATTCACCGACTTTCTGCCTTTGTGCTTTAAGGTAACGCAAGTCCAATCAGGTCGGATACAGAGTTGACAGAGCCATGGCACATTACAAAACTCATAATTTTCAGCAAACGTCATAGACCCCATTGGAAGACACCAGCATTTACCCACCAAATTCAGTAAGTTCCACGAAGATAACGGAACGCAATATCATTCTGAATGAACCACAGTAAGTGCAAAGTACGAACCAAAGGAAGGTAAAGTCACGAAACCCATTAAATATGCTTGAGACAAGCATATGTGGAAAAAGTATCACTTATCGCTGAGTGTCAGTCCCTCAGTTTCAAAAACTCACTTCTCCTAATCTACCGAGGTTGAGCGAACAAATTATACCATACATTAATAGGCAGAAACATATATACGTCTTGACGTATTGGATTAATTGGGGGAGTACACAGGGATAAATGTTAGAGAGCACTTTAAGGAGAAGGGATATTTTCCACACAACAAATGGCTATACGAGGCATCATGCCATGTCATAATTTTGAGCAAACAATTGCCATAACTAATCTGCTCAAAAATACGGCTAGTTATCCAGAATGATTGCTTTGAGCTAACGATTGAATTTATCCGATGATAATATTGGTACAACAAGATATCACAGTTTGTTTCACGTCAAAGTCACCGCAAAACCTAACGAGTGTTCTGTAAGCCACTGAGCGAAGGCGAAGTCACATATTGAATGGATTGCTTTGAGAAGGATAAGTTTGCTAAACAAGCGTATATTTCGTGACTACTGTCAACTGTGGTAAATATTTCTATATGCCACATCCAAGTCTTCTCCGCTAAGCCCATAGTTGTTTGAGACACTCACCGGTTTCCTTGGATAGTATGATGACCATTCTGTCTTGTCCACAAGTGCAGCTGTTAGTTATACCTTAACAGTATGAAAATTGCTATCCATGAGAAGCGAACGGAAAACTGAATAGTTAAGTCAAAATTGAGGCCCAGCAAAATGATTGGAAAACAATCATATTGAAATGGTTCAAGCAACAAAGATGTACGTATAGGAACAGGCTTAGATCAGTTTGAAAATTTGTTCGTGGGTCATGTTAGTGAAGTTGCTTTGTATTTTGCCTGGAGAAGACGATTAGTGGGATCAAAATGACGAAGTACGATAATTAGCGTGTAGTCTCATTAAACGCCTTAGAAAACATTCAGTCTACTTCCGAATTCCAATTCTCCATCTTATTATTCACCATATTACAAACCTTAATTTCAACTGTATACAGTATAACTGAGGAAGTGTAAGCTATGAGTTTTCGAACACGAACAACAAGAAAAACCAGAGATCCAGTTTAACGTTCTTCGGGACGCGATACAAAATTTACGGTATGGTACAGCATGAACCGGATATTTTGATGGCTATTGTGAAGATAGAAAAACCCAGTTAAACCGTGAAAATCGAGAAACAAATACTGTTTGTAAGAGTGTAGTGAGTGCAGAGCAATGGCTATAATCTTGCCAACTAATCCACAGTAGCCAATCTCGTTCACCCTATGTTCAACAGTATGTATGATCGTTTTGTTCCCACGTTATTTGAGATTAAACTAAAGTCTAAATGTTTTTGCCAACTATGAAACACTGCGTTGCATTTCGTTGATTGAGTCACTTTATATCGTTTTACGTGGGAATTGCCTTCAGTTACCATGCGCTTTCGAGAAGAAAATGAGAATTTGAAACAGCTTAAAACAGTAGAAATATTAGAATGTATTCGTTTTCAACATTAGTCAATGCAAATACTTTACACTGAGACGTTTGCACTCTTTCAGTTAAACCTACGGATCACAAATGGTCACAAAAAGTTTGTAATGGTCACTGTAATGATCTTCTTCCTGTTTTCAAAATGGTTGCGCAGAAGACAGATTGATGCTATAAAACGTTCCAGACAGGATTACTGCTGGTACAAGCCATCCATGTAACACACTGTTAATAATTTCGTTTAACCAAGACGGAACGCAATTCCAACGAAGTCAAATTTTTGAAAATTACTTGTGAGGGAAAGTTATGCTTGATTCTGTTCTTGAATGCCAAACAGATTGTGCATTGCAAAGTAATCGAAATCTGTTGTTGAGTGGAAACTTTTGGATAAGCGCCTCAGAAGTTCTGCTACTAATTTTGAGTTTTTAATGGATGGCATCTTCTGAAGTGTTCAATAACTACGAACAAAGACGGGTAGTTGCACAGTCCGTTCGTTTCTTATCTGAATTTACCGCCGGTGAATCCGTTCCCTAACTCACTTGTGTCGAGTAAGATACTCGGTATTGATCTGCAGAATGAAGAAGGTCTGAGTGGATTTTGATCAAAAACATCGTTGGATCCAACTCACTCGTAAATAATACACTACCTCTGAATTGTGTACGCACACTGTTTAACGTCAAGAGTCCCACAACATCTCGAAAACCTTCGACAGTTTGGAACTAATCAGATGCAACGGGATCGAACAAAATGAAACCGAATTACAAAACCGAGACATGTAATTACTGAACTTTATAGCTCTGGTTTTATTGCCTGACAAATCTTGTCTGATTGTACAACATTCAGTTCAAGTTAGGACACTGATTATTGCTTACCAAATAACGTCACGCAGCCTAAGAGTATTTTTACATTAACCAAAGTTAGAAAACATCAACCAACTCACTGAGATACCACGACCTTGGTGGAAATCGTCAGTGCTCGATATTACCTTTAAGTAATATTTCACACACGAACATGTGCGTTGTATCTTAGGTCACTAGTGGAGCCCAATGTTTCAATAGTGATATCCCGAAATGCCCCCATGCGTACGCATTGTGGTTCGATCGATGGACCATGGTAACAATGACACTCGATCTTCTGTAGGAAATGAGTCATCAAACTCAGTAAAATAGGGGTTTCTTGTAGTGCGCATGCGAGCATACGGTTGATTTTAGTGAATTCATTCATAAAGTTGGCTGACCATGAAGTTCCCCAGCTTGTGACAACTATCGACTACTGAACGACAACGAAATGGGGCGCATTATTCACGACTACGTCGTAGCGGCATACGTTCAAGTGTTTTTGATCTCTTTGGATCCTAAGCAGTGTAGAGGCGATCCACATCATTAAGGTTATGATAATGAGCAACAGAAAGAGAAGGATGTTTAGGATGAAAATGATGATCAAAGGTGGCAGTGGTACAGGGCAAAATCTACTTAATTTCAGTAGCAACGCTATGAACGATTAATCACTTTTAAATAGTAGTCAGCACTACTCATCTGTTCACTGAGGATCGTACGAGTTTACACTTATGAACCAGGAACGCTGATGGCATGGAGACAGTTTATACAACAACCGCGAGCAATTGTTTTCCCAAAATTATGACATGGCATGATGCCTCGTATAGCCATTTGTTGTGTGGAAAATATCCCTTCTCCTTAAAGTGCTCTCTAAAATTGATTCCTGTGTACTCCCTCAATCAATCCAATACGTCAAGACGTATATATGTTTCTGCCTATTATTGTATGGTATAATTTGTTCGCTCAACCTCGGTAGATTAGGAGAAGTGAGTTTTTGAAACTGAGGGACTGACACTCAGCGATAAGTGATACTTTTTCCACATATGCTTGTCTCAAGCATATTTAATGGGTTTCGTGACTTTACCTTCCTTTGGTTCGTACTTTGCACTTACTGTGGTTCATTCAGAATGATATTGCGTTCCGTTATCTTCGTGGAACTTACTGAATTTGGTGGGTAAATGCTGGTGTCTTCCAATGGGGTCTATGACGTTTGCTGAAAATTATGAGTTTTGTAATGTGCCATGGCTCTGTCAACTCTGTATCCGACCTGATTGGACTTGCGTTACCTTAAAGCACAAAGGCAGAAAGTCGGTGAATGCTGACAAGCGATGGAAAACCTGTAATCACTCACTTCCTCAATGATGTGGAGTGCGCAGACCTCACCAAAAGGTTGATACTAGCCACTACATGGTTCTGTGGGGAAACCAGGCATAAAGTAGGATCGGCCGCTGTGAGTAGCTTAACGTCGTTACTACATGACTAACCAAGTTCATCCATTTGAGCACTACTGATGCCTGATGTTCCCCTCACTCATCCCAATCTGTCAATTGCTTCTCTAGAGCTTAACAAGCAGGTACCTTTCCCACTCTTGAAACATTGTCACCATCACCCTCTTTCTCCTTGTACGGTACTCGATCGAGATATCCCATTCTGTTTCTGGTGGATAGTGTTCACTGTGGAAAAAAGTGACATCTTCAGACGCATAAAATTCACGCTAATGCCAGTTGCCAAATAACGCCATGCATTATTGCTGTATACGCGTCAAGGCCGCCTGTGTGACCCACACTCGTGCCAAGGCTCCAAGAGTGTTCTGATTGGTCGCGGCTTCAGCGACCAACGCCTCACTCGTCCATGCACTTTAAAATGACCCGATTTCTTGTAAATGCGACAATATACGATGCGCTTCTACTGAGTGGCTTGTTCTCACTAGTGTAGATATTGTCCGTAGGGCATGTAGCAGAAGGGGATCGGATACAGATACAACAATTATCACATATCGTCCCCACACTGATTTGACGTACTTTCGTTGAAGCTTGCGCACATATCTGCCTCCCACACATTTCCTCATTTTAAATCCCTACTAGGTTCACCATATTGGACACCCAATAAGGAGAACGTTAGCTGTGGGCGAAATGAGGGGCAACAGCTAGGGAAGCTAATTCACTTAATTTCTTGGAACCCCGCTGACCGTGGCGTTGTGGTCTAGTGGACAAGTGTTCCGATTATAATCTATCGCTTACTCAAAGATCGTGGGTTCCATTCCCTGGCTTGCGTAGCTCAGGGGATGCCGAAACAGCTGTCCACCGGTTCGTTGGTGGTCAGTAGGACAAACTGTTTGCGTTGTCTTTCTTCCTGTCAGCTCTATGCTAGAAAATCCTACCTCCAAATCTATGTATCAGTGGGAAGTGTTGACTGGATAGTTCGTAGCAAAAGCTTTACTATGATAATCCAAAATGCCTTGCTTTAGTAACACATGTGCCGACAATTTTGGCTGGATATACATCGGTTGCTTGAACATGATAAACACTGGCGTATTTGCTGACTTTCATCCGCTTCACCCACGTCTTCAACCTGAGGCCCATCGACGATCAACCGTACCCGCATGGGTACAACGATGTTACAAGGCTTCCCAATCGGTTGGCCTGCACATTACATGTGTACCGTTGCGTTTGCCTCATCGATATTCTGTTGGGTCGAACTAGGGGATTTTCAAAGCATTTTTGCACAGTTTGTGCGCGCATATAATTTTTCAGTCATTTCACAACACAGCAATTATCTACTACTTTTCCGGCTTTCTATATTGTGTCGTATTTGTCATATTCTGGCGATAGAATGGTTGTGTAGATTGAGCTGAAGAAAGCGGAAAGTTGCAGTTAGCTATTGGTTTTCATTATGTCACTCCAAGTAATTTCCCTGTGCGTCTCGGGATGTGAGTAGTAGTCAGTAGTTGATTAATCTGAAACGTTTGGTCCCTTTGAACACTATGAACAGAGCAGTTAGAACACGAAAACTGACAATTAGAAGCTTTTCGCATAGACTCATCAGCATCAAATTTACAATAACATGGTTTGGTTGTGTTATGGTGAACAATTCAGGGGTTTGATAATCAATGAACGGGTTAGGATAAGTCAATAGGTCCAGGAAGTGGTCGACTTCACGAACAGTTATTTTTGAACACACAGAGTTCGTGTGAGTCGACTGGTTGCAACTGCATCAGCAAGCCGCAGGAATTTCGGATTAGATTGAAGTAACAGGATTCTGAATGTACAAGATGGATCGATAGCGTGACCGGTGTTCAGGACGTGTCTAGCGTCCGATGAAACTGGTAGTTTATGCGTTTCTGCAACATTGCCATTCTGCGTTAACACGGACTTCTGCACCCATTTGGGCGAGTGCAAACACAATGTGATGTTGCACCGATAGGCTGATCTCTTTTGATTGAAGGCACTGGTAGCTTCTGGGTCCGAGCGGTTACATGGAGTTCAGCTGCATTGAACGTTCGCCCAATTGAATTTCCCAGTCGCGGTGTTGTTTGATGCATGATGTGGTCACCCTTAAAAGGCGGCTATACGTGGACCTTCTTCTTCTTCTCTTCATTGATCACTTCTTCGGCTGGTTCTTTTGTCTTCCGTGTCTGTCCATGAACTTTTGGGGGTAACCATTATATTGTGAGACAGGAGTGGCCGAATCTAGTTTCTGTTGAAGACTGTCATGAGTACCGATTCGTCTTACGCGAGTGAGTAGCGTATTTATTGGTGTTCGTTTATGTTGAACCGATGCGAAACTGTTGAAGTTTAAGTATTGGCCGGACCACGTGGATTTCCTGTAGACAGCACTTCCAATCCAGTCCTCTTCTCGGTGACATATAAGTGTGTCCAGGAATAGCAGACGGTTGCTGGCCTCAAATTCACAAGTAACCTTCAGATTAGGATGACAATTATCCGGGTGTTGCCTGAGGTTATCTATTACCTGTTTGGACCGATTGAACACCAGTGTATCGTCAACGTGACTCTCCACAGCTTGCTCTTGCTCAACTCTCAACATAGAGATTTCTGGTAAGACCTGGCCTAGTGGAATCCCCATGGCTACTCCGTCTATGTGACAGTAGCATTGCTCGAGAGAACGGAAACTGATATTCTCAGTGCAATGTAGCAGTTCCCCTGAGTACGTCCCTCAGTACGTGGCAGCGAAGCGTGACTCATTTCAATGAGCTCACAAATTTGGTCGATGGTTTCGTGCAGCGGAACATTTGTGAACAGTGGCTGAACGTCTACAGAGCAGATTAGTTTGTTATCAGGATTGATTCTGTCCAGGTCACTCTTTTGAAGGTGTTTTGATGGACTATTTCTGACATTTTTGTTTTCATGCGGTCAGAATAGCGACTAGCCGACGCACTAACTTGTGATACGTGGGTGTTTTCTCTGCCAAACTTGGCCGATGTAGCGCCTCAGTCCTATGGATCTTTGTCAGACCATAATGTTTGGGCTGTTAGCGATCCTCACGTCTGAAGCTTTTTATAGGTTACTTCCTCAGTAATCCACAAATGTCAGAGGATTTGCGAATATTGTCCTATTCGGCCGTCCATTTCGGTGACCTAATCTGGTCCGTCTTTTTGTTGAAACTTCGTTTACTCATTCAATATTGACATCATCTTCCGTGCACGGGCATTTTCATTCGAACTGACCGCCCCTGAGCGCTTATCAGGGTTTTGGTAGCATGTTACTGATACGCCTAATGTGCTAGTTTCATCAGATGCTACACACGTTCTAACCACTGGTCATGCTATTGATCCAGCTTTTACATTCGCAATCGTGTTGCGTCATTCCGATCCAAGATTCTTAAGTTTTGGTAAGGCGGTCGCAATCAGCCGCCTACGTCCAGCTCTGTGTGATCAGGATCAACTGTTCGTAAACTCGACCTAGTGACTTATCTTTACCCGCCCATTGATTATCAAACCTCTGTATTGTTTGCCATAACACAACCGATTCATTTTATCGTTAATTTGGTACTGACTAGTGCTTACGAAATGCTTGCCTGAAGAAAGTGAAACACGTGAAATCTCATTCGCGTTGGGTCTGCTGGATTCTAGTGACTAAACTAATCGAAAGATGCCTACGTACATGTCGATCAATGTTGAAAGGTTTGAAACACAAGACGATCAAAGCGGTCGCTTAATTTCACACTTGAAGAACAGTTTAAATATAAATAGGCTGTATAGAAACCTGTGTATTATTGTGGAAATGCCTCGGTATCAGGGCAACTTTTTCACCTGTTATATGTTGACCGTCAAACAAAACAGGGAAAAACCTTTTGGTCGACCTATAAGGCTTGCATGTCCACTCCGCAATTGTCAGACCGTCGCTCATTAGAATCAGAAGGTGTTGTACAATGCCTGTGATCTATTTGTGCGTGCTCAGAATGTAGCTCACACACACACACACACAACCGATTCTAACCCAATATTCGTAAACAACCTGAAATGACAGGCATGTATATCGCCCTTACACAACTGCAAGTGTACTCATCAGTTGATCTGTCGCCACAGTAAATTAACAGAACAAACCTAGCCAACCGAATTGTGGGACACGCTCGTCAGTGACTTACTAGACAAATTTCTCAACAGCCGACACAGGTCTCGACTCAACAGCGATGACTTGCCTGGTGAATGGCGCACATTTAATGAAACTTTCACGGTTTTGAGCTGTCTCACCGTTTTAGAGCTCCGTCTTGCAACCAAAATTCATCTCTGTTGAGACTGGTCCGAGAATTAATCATCGCGCGTTACTAGTCAGCCTGTGTTCGGAACCAGCTTAAAACAGCGATGGAACTGGTTTGGTTCTCAACAAACTACAACCACCTTGTTTTAT
>QNGE01005837.1:0-19822 GCA_008508345.1 Paragonimus westermani
AAATATCATAAGATGCTACGCAGTCTTCGCTTGGCGCACTTTTATGTGCTACCGAGTGAACGTGAGCCATTATCACACTATTCTATTTTTTCTTCCAGTTGTCAATACTGGTCTTGGGCTAGACCATAACCAACTAGGTTTCCAATTTTCAAACATTTTGGTAGTGTGCGATCAACTTTTCACACATGGTTCCATTCGTTTGGTTCGACAACTTTTATGTCTAGATTCCGACTGTTTTTAGAAAAAGCGCTAGAAACTATGAATAAACGAAGACAGAGCGAATGCTTGCTTGTTCATCACATCAATAAAGTGGACTCACTGTTTTTTACAATAGATACTGTACCTTCAGTCATAAACGGCGCTTTTCGTGAGTGTTTAGCCTGTGCTGCCCGCTGTACACTCGATATATAAGAAACTATTAGACAATCTTATGCTTTTTGATGAGATTACAACTCTTTAGTTTTCTATAATTCCTTCCCCAACTCATTCACTGAGTACCAGCCAAACTCATCTGGTCAACGAGATGTGGCTGGAGCTGACATCATTCTTAAGCAAAGTGCACCAGCTTGAAGCTGTGAGCAAAGAGAATGCTATGACTTCTCAACTACGATTATATGCCCGGCACATGATCACAGGTGTAAGAAAAAGTGTCAACTCCACCAATGTGCCCTGTGAGACCATTTCGAGTGGATGATCAGGACTGGATATAGTATCTCAAAAAAGAGTTTCCCCACCCATTTGCCAAACACAAAGTTCACAGTCTTCACACACTTGGGTTTAGTTGATATGTGGATCAAGCAAGAAGAAATTTATCGAAGGACACAAAAAAATACGCAACACTGTTTCCTCATTTTCTTGATCAGCGTTGATGGAGATGGAAAGATGTCAGGTTAACTGATTCACTGACTTCCAAGAGGAGAAAACGTTGTACTTGTGTGGTCGGACGACCCTTAGGTTTCCTGATACGGTTTTCTAACTCTGTGCCCTGTCGATTCTTTGCAGTGCTTCTTTCTCTATTAATCGTGTTAATTTTGAATTTGGTGAGTGCGTATTAGATAAGTTATTCCATGATAGCAACTTCTAGTTTTCAAATGTCTTGATAGTGCGCCTTAGTTTGACGTACGTCAGTCGGAGTTAAATATCCCAGCACTAATGAGGCTCAAGATAACACCAAAGAGGAATCAGATCAAATACGGAAAACCACCAGCAAGTGATGTATTGCAGCTTTAATCTAAGTGGACAGAAATGAATTAGAGGTTAATGATACTTAAGATGACGATAGTGATTTTCATTGTCAAAATCAGAGATGAACGAAAAATGAAAAACGATAGTTAGGGAAAGCAAGTGTCCAGCACTCCCAGTTTAATACAACTACACAAACAGAACCCCCCTTAGTAGCAGCCATTTAAGTGACAACTGTCTAAACGGACTTAATGACTGTTTCAACAACGCATTCCAGGAAGTACAAACGTGAGCGTCGAACTTTTCTCAAATCAGGAACAACAGCCTGATATGGTTGGCTTGTACTGATGGTCGCGAAGCTGTATGCTGAAGGGAAGTTGACAAAAAGACCTACTGCTTTAACCGAGTTTACTCTGTCGTTTACACTCAGATTAAAACAGAATTATTACTACTGTTCATTGCCTGTACGAGAGTGTAGCCAGAGGAATTAAGACTTGCGCTCCACTAGTTAAGTACGTTTAAACTGGTCATCAGGTATCATACACATGCAAACAACGAGGTTTGCTTTTCTTGGGACTAGAGCAAGTGATCTGTTAGTTCGTCCCGGTGCAGTTGCAAGCAAAGCCATGTACAAAACAGCATCACACAAACACATTTGGCTAGATCACTTCTCTAGTTACAAAATAGCGGGAGATCGGTCAGTTAGTTCCGATACCATAGTGTATTTCCCTCTCGGATAGCGATGGCAGAAACGCGTCTGTGGTGTTGCAGTGTCGTGCCAGTATACGTACTAAAGGTACACGTCGAAGTGAGTGTCTTCTTATTATCAAGGCGACTAAGCACTACACAAAAGGCAAGCTGGTCAACCAACGTCATCACAATTTCCGCAAAAAGAAGTGCGCTGCTTACGATATTCTTCTTCTGACACACATCTGTATATACAAGGAATACTGTAATGATATTAGGCTCTTCGTCAGTCTAGAACTTTCAGTGTTATCTAGTGCAGATTGTTTCAAACACTCTTGACTGTTTGGAAAACGCTACATATCTGGTCGCTAAAGTTGATATCGGGCGAATGTCATCAACCGGACTGTTGTTAGTCCTCATATGCGAGATTCTATATCTGGATAATACCAAAGAATGCAATAGACTGAGTTTACAAAATAACTGCATCTTCAGAGTTCCACTTTAAAAGATCCGTACAGTGTTCAAGGTCTAACATACTCCCACTGTTTTTCTGCTAGCCTGGAACAGACTCTTGCTAACCAACTGAGCCCACACCTTGTAAAATATGTACCACTGAAAGTTGGGACGTTTCACTCCTCCGAAGTGGGTGACATTAATGTCTACATATGCTATAGAAAAGTAGCTAAGAACGTTAAACGCCATAGACCGTCCAAAGCGCATGAAGTTAACTCTACACATACTATCTTAAAATAAGCGAGTTTCGACTGCAAAAACTACCATGTTACCTGTATTGAGTACGTCGTCTATTGTTTCACGCTATATGCATGTGTGGTTTTCTCCGGTAATGCAGTATATATTTGAGGCTGTGAGAGCAATATCAGTTGATATGTTTCATGTCATAAGCACGTTGATGGCGTGACACAAAAAGGTAAGTAGGCAAAGCGGTTGTTACTTCGAACGTTGTAAGAAATATGCGCGGCAATTCAGTGAACCTTTTACATGTGATACTATGGACCACGAGATTTTAACCTTGGTAAGTGAATTCATAGGTTTCTGTTGATTTGTGCAATTACAACATAAGCTTGAGGTTACAGATTAAACTTACTCAGATTCAGTTAGTTTAACTGATTTGTTATCAAGCGGGAGCCAGATGACCTGAGATTCTTTCAATGAAATCGTGGTGCGGCGAAAATGAATGGATTGGGAATAACAAAAAATACGAGCAATTAGTAACGCTGAACGTTTAAACAACCTTTGATGACCTTCCTCACTAGTGTTGTAGTCGGAGTTTCCATCACAACGCGTCGAGATCAACCAGCAATACGCCTAAATAATAAGGACTAAACGTTTTAACCTAGTCTTCGTAGAAAACAGCTTTTCTGAGAGCATTGTGCGGGAGGTTTTTGATGTAAATCACAAATGATAGGACATCTAACACTGCCCCTCAAGGAGCTTCTGGAGAAAAGACGTAAGCAGATGAAAAGCTAAAAACGGTATTAATTCGGACAATTCTAGTACCAAGAAGGTTCACAATCGGGTATGGTACCTCTCCTCGAATGCTAGGATTTTTAAGTTTGTATCTAATGGGGTTAAGTGGTAACGGGCAAGACCCCAACAAAGTCACTGAAGACAATGTTCAACTGCGTGACAATTTTAGCACAAGGAACGGCGTACATCACGGTTGTCCGACTTAAATATTATTGTTCGATTTCGTCAAGGACGAAATGATGGACAATCATCTCCAACACCCGTAAGAAGCTGGCGTGGACCATCTACCTTTTGAAAGAATGAATGATCTTGATTATGCTGAGGAAAAGACGCTGCAGTCTGATAAAGTTCAAGCAGAACAAACGATGCAGGACGCTGTTTTAAAACCCGCTAAGTACTCCGAAATACACTTTGATGTCCCATCTAACAAACGATTTAGCCAGACTGCTTTAATCACGTAGAGTTGAGGAATTTATGGTGATGATTGATCTATTTATGTTATCGGAAAGCTATATCAACGGCACCGAAGTTGCAAAGTGTGAAACAGTGAGGCGTGTCTACAAGGTTGAGGTGACAACTGCCAGTCTATAACAGCTTTGACGATAGAGAGGCATCTTTCTAAACTTTGAATGTCGCGTTCTTAAGACAGTTATGGGGGCTGTACTATTTCGCGGCAGCAAAACTTGGTCACCCAAGGTATAAATCGTGAACCATCTACAGGTATTTGACTATTAGTGCCTGCGTTCTATTCACCCCACAGGGTGGCATTAAAGACTAGGTAAAGAAGAAGCTACAAAGCTGGTACTTCGGAATAAAGGTAAAAAGAATATTTGGTTCACTCTTGAAATTTGTGCAGACTTAGATAGCTGGGCTAATATCTAGTTGTCTGCCACATCCAGAATACGTAATCGACGTTGCTGCCGAGTGACGTGAAACGCGAGGTTGACAGAAGAAGATTTGGTATATGGGAAGGAATTCAGTCACCAAAGAGCTGGCCAGTGCATGCTAGATTCATATCACAGGTCGGAGACATCGCGGCTCACAAAGTCGGTTGCCGGAGACGGTGAGAGAGATGTCGACTAATCTGCATCAATGGAAGGAATGCTGTCAATGTTTAGCCGAGTTGTCTGTTAGGTGTGTGAAATTAATAACACCGGGCACTGTAAACCATAAGAAATCACTCTTGCAGAAAATGCCTTACATTTACTTGTAGCTCAACTGTTTTTTCATTGTGGATATGCGTTCGAATTGACGACGAAATTAAGATTGCGTACATGGTTTCACGCCAGTTGAGCATCAGTGGTAGCGAATAATGTATTGCTGTTTATAATGTTGAAGAGACAAGTGACCTTGGTCGCAGTCGAGCCTATTTTCCGAATGTCACACAAAAAAGAGAGAACGTGCAGATTCAATGAAGTTCATTGTGACAATTCGAAGTTGAAAAATACAGCAGAAGTTCGTCGAAAAAACATCGTCTTCAAGAGGCAATTTTACGGTGGATTGCATTCTTCCTGGATAAAAATATTTCAGAGCTAAATACGGATCAAACGTTTCATCTCCCTCTTCCTTTTCTGCGGGAGTTCCCCAACGGTCAGTGCTAGATCACCCGTTACTTTTTATTCACATCAATGACCTTCCGGGCATCACTACCAGCAACACCCTTCTATACACAAATGATCTAAAAATTTGCAATGACACTTATCCCAGTGAACTACAGATTGATCTTGGCGCAATTAAGTGCTGGTCGGACAGTTGAGATCTCTCATTCAGTGATAATATGCGCAGACAAGTCACTGGCTAAAGATACTGGCAATCGCTCTGAAAGCCATAGTGCGCTCAGCACAACAGACAACACGAAAATTGATCTGAAGAAAGGTCTCGGTATCTATTTATTGTCTAAATTATCTTGGGCGTGCCATCACAAGATGGCGGCGAAAAGGGACTTGCCACTTTTTGAATGGGTAAACACACTTTTCACTGTATTGGCAGGAGAGCGTTTCAAACGCTACACGGGGTTTACACGGAACCGTTTTTCGAGTGTACTAATCAGGTCGTGCGTACCTGTCTGAAGGAGTACATACTCGCTAATTAGCGTGTCTAGCACGTGGCTACTAGACCAGTCACGGGCCTAAGAAATGTCGCGTACGAGTCCCAACCTAAAAGTATTGATTTTCATCCACCGGAGTGTCAACGGCTCCGCAGTGATTTAATTCTCTCGCAATTCTTCATGGTGGGTCTCTAAGAAAATATTTCGACGTGGCGGATGGCGATGCCTGGCGGAGAGATGGCAGAGGCTATTCAAGCTTCGTCCATGGATAACTCTTACACAACAGCTCTTTTCTGATGGGGTTATTAGCCCTTGGAACAGCCTCCCTTCTGAGGTCGTTAGCAGCGTCCCCATTTAAATAGAGAACCATCATGCAGGTGACCTGACTCTATTCTTGGTATCCAATGTATTTCTTGGGGTTAAAGATGCATTCTGCTCTCAGTGACTGCCTCCCAGAACAAAAGACGTCCGACTTGACATAAACTAAGAAAAACGGCATATTCCGGGCATTTTTGGTATTGTAGAGACCAGCAATCGTGTGGTTTCTATAGAAATCTCGGCTACAGCGGTACTTTATTAACTGTGTTTTCCGTACCCATGATTCTGCAGGCGTCTGCAATAGTGAGCCTGATAGGAGCCTATCGCGATTTTCTTAATTTCTACAACCGGTGGTAGGCGGCAAATGACCGTCATCCACCCAACGGTTCATCTATTGCCCTGCCTTTAGGCTCGTTTGAACCGCACCTTTATCAATGTTGTGGAACATGCTCGAAATCCTCACGCGCTTTTTGCTCAGCACGCCTTTGAATGTCTCCTGATGGGTTGGAGCCCATCAGGAATTCTTCATCTTCCTTCTCTTTGTTGCAGCCGCTGGTCCGAGACTAGACTGGAACTCATGTAGCACATGGTCCACTGCGACTAAACGGTTTCCTGAAGGTTTCGGCGGGCCATGAGAAAAATCATCGAGACAGGCATCCCATGAAATAATTCTTCTAAAAGTAAATGTCAGTGAACATCACCTCGAAATCTGCATTTATCTTTCCAGCAAAATAAGTGGCATTTGTTTAAATTACATCGTAAAGTCAGACATCTTTATTCGCTCATTTTTGGAGCTCGCTGAGGTAAGGTTTCTGGTCGTTGAACGGTTATGCTGCTCTACGGAAGTACGTGTGAAGTTAGCCGCTGTTCTTCATTCTCATATGTCATTCACGGAGAGTGCTTTCTGAAGGTCATTTAATTATTGTTTTATGTAAACTTAAAACGGAGTAGTTGCATTTCAAAAATTTCCATGAAAGCTGTATTTTTGTCATTCACGTTCGAATATTGCACGAATTTATGAGGTTATAATGAGGTTACCCAGCGTGAACAGGCAAATGTCCGTAGTATTATTACAACGCCCAGAAGAAATACCGAAAGATTTTTATACTTCATGTTTGCTTTATCTACATCATTTACGGAGAGGTGGAATTTCAAAGATCCCCGTAAAACTAGTGTTAATATTGTTTAATTTCGTTCACTACACATTACACATGCATTCCCCTGCAGGTTTCCCCAGTGTGCATCAAAGTGTGGTGCAGTCGCTCCAACGTCGAGGGCGAAATTTACTGAACACGTGCATAACGAACTGTATGTTTCCGATGATCTTGTGTGAACTGTCCAATAAACTTTCCATTTTCACGGATATTTTTGAAAATTCTTTATGGGCGGCGGTAGTAAGCCTGAAGCGCGTAACAGAAATGAAGGGGAATCCGTTTTTCGGAAAAGAGAATTTTGCGGACCGCATTGAATGCTTCGCTGGCGCTTTTTTCCCCTGGCCTGCCGTGGCCCGCGCGGGGACCATGCGGGACTTTAGTCTCACTGCCCGCCTTTGTTCCGGCTCTGGCCCGCCATGGCCCGCGAGGGGCCCGTGCGGGACCCATATTGATTTTCTACTTAGAAATCAACTACTTATTACATTTTCAAACATTCCTGGAAATACGCGCCTCGCCTCTAAACCTGCCGCGTTCTTTTATTTAAATGACCTCAGGGATTAGGTATTGACCGTTCTTTGAGAAAAACGTTTTAAAACTACTAGTGAACTGGGGTAGACCGAATATCCAATTTCCCACTACAGACTCTGCCTCAAAATCCAGTAACAACTACCAAATTGTCCTCATCAAAACAAGCTCTATGGAATCCCTTTATAACTCGAAATGTAGGCAGAATAATTTGAAATACACTTCACATTATCAAGGACACTACGTATTTGAAAGGGTGAACCACACTGATATGGCCCGGATTTTGACAGAACAAAACCTAGTGTGCAGAATATGCTACCTATTTGCTCTGTTGCTATACACTATACTTCATACGTTTTACATACATACACACTTTTTTCTCGCGCTTCTCACCTTCCACCTCCATGTGGCTGTGTGCAGTGACAAGCGGTCGTGTGGCTTCTCTAAGGATACTGGCTGCAACCTTGTTTCACTGCTTGTCTGTACTGTACCCATGGTTTTAAATCATGTAGCAAAATTGTTATGCTGCTGCTGTTTCATAAATTTGTTTGAAATCCCATATCTCCGTGAATGATGGAGATAAAGCAAACATAAAGCATAACAATCTTACAGTATTCCTTCTGGGCATTGCAATGATACTACAGAAGGTTTTTGTTATACACATCAGCTAGTTCCCAGTTCATTACACTTTTTGGAGTTGCGTTAAGCGTTTTGTTTCAAATCCCCAACAAATCCCTGAACAAACCCCTGATTAATCCCAAAATCCAACGTCGATGGAAACCGTGTGCACGTCGAATGTGACTTCACATGCGGTTTGGAACTTATCACCGAAACTTTTTGAACGATTCTTAGAATTAAAATAAACCTCAAGTAACGGTTACAAGAATTTACCCAAAATTAGTGTATGAATCTGTTAATTTTTTGGATTAATGTCGGAAAGTTGCCGTCAAAAGATGGCCTTGAACACCATGGAGAACAAGATACTGATTCATTCAATTAAACTCAAAATGTTTTAAAACTTGACATATCTGTAGCCGAAGGGTAGCAATTGGTAGAAAAATAGTACTGTGCTTTCCAAATCGAAACTGCGTTTGTGTCACCAATACGGGCAACTTGCAGTTTGGGTCAAACTATATCGCTGTCATGATGAACATTACCCGCAGGAAGTGAAATCTGCCGTTAGACGGCGATAAAATGAGAAATCACTGTATACCGGATGATATATTCCCGTTATATCGCCCAGGAGGTTGAAAATCGTCGATTTCCTTGACAGAGAGCATCAGAATAGTTAAAAAGCTTTGTTTTAGTCGACCTTGAATCGGTTTGTCCTTCACTTAGCGCCGAGATCGAACTTAGCGATTGTAACGCATTTCGCTGTCGTGTGATTGACGCCATTTTGGTTCTCAGTTGTGTAACTTGTGTGCATGACTTACTGGGCCTCTGGCTCATGCTTGTTTCTGTTTTGTTACCCTTCTAGATTCGCGCTGTGCTCCCGTTCTTCAGAGACGCTGTTCCTCAGTGCTTCCACTCCGTCGCGCATTACAAATTTGACGACAGAGGTGGGATAGTGAATGTGTTCGGAACCGTTCTTCGTCGTTGCATTCGTGTCGATTACAGGGTTAATTTCGCAACGGTCCCACCATCTCGACCAGCTATCCTAGCGCAACAATTTGAAGTAGTTATTCGAACGGTGGTTACGGAGCACTGAAGATAGTTCTCTTCTCTAAGGAGAGGGCACTGTAACGCATTCCGCTGTCGTTTGATCGACGCCATTTTGGTTTTCGTTTGTGTAGGTTGTGTGCATGACTTACTGGGCTTCTGGCTCACGCTTGTTTCTGTTTTGTTACCCTTCTAGATTCGCGCTGTGCTCCCGTCCTCCAGAGATGCTGGTCCTCAGTGCTTCCACTCCGTCGCGCATTACACGATGGTAGGTGTTGTGACGGTATGGATGTAGTATTGTGTGAAGAATTTTTCACGTGTGATTAACATTTGACCGATGTTATCCTATTGATAAACAGATTGGGAATAACACAACGTTTCGAGCAAGTTGTAATACTCTACGTTTCAATCACCTCGGGCGGCCTTCCTCAGGAGTGTTGTAATCGAAATCTCCTGAGGAAGGCCGCCCGAGGTTGTTGAAACGTAGAGTATTACAACTTGCTCGGAACTTTGTGTTATTTCCATTCTGTTTATCAATAACATGTTAAACACGACGCCCAAATATTCAACTTCATTCGTACTACATTTCGTGCGGATATCTTACAAATGTTAGCCTATAGTCCATTTTGGGTTATGGATTATTTACAGGGCTTTAAAGATGTCTTTGAGGGTCGCAAATTTGCTTAGATAACTACATGGAGGATCACAGTGCTCTGTACGTGCCCGGTTCGAGCAAGAAATCAGGCAGTGAACGCTTGAAATATGATCATGTCAGTGTGATTGCCATTGGGTTTACGTGGCAGATGACGTTCCTCTGCATAAAATACAAACGACGTATGAGCGAAAGCCGTGAATTACAACGTGTTTAGTGAGTTGAGTTCACATACTTCCCATTGCACAGCTCCCGCGATACGTACTGGTAATCACGCTTTAACGTGATTAGCAGAATTACTTGGTTGGTTGTTAGCTCTTCCACATTGGAGCACAAATACGACGTAACTGCCTTGCTATACAGCGCACATCCAATGATTCGTCTGCACACAGAAAATGAAGTGAACGACTCGAGACATCTTTTCCAGTACAACACGCCAACCGCTGAGTTGAAGCAGCACGTTGCGGATGTTTGTGGCAAGTATATAACTACCATGGATATTTGCAACATCCGTCAACGGTTGAAGCCGCCAGCGCTAAGTAATTGGATTAGTGTGCACTAATGTGGCACAAAATCTACCGCAAATCCTGCATCATATTGAGAAAAACGGCGTGCTATGTATCATCAGAGACGATTACAATAGGTACACGCACATATGTTTCGCACGTAGAGAGCAAGTGCAGTTATTCAGTCGGTTTTCTGATGTGACGAACGTCGATGCCACTCATGGGACCAACCGCCACAAGTAGGTCTTCCATCACCCCACATTAGCCGCTGTAGCCTGAAGCTGCATCAGTTCCTGGTTAGAGATGGCATGGGCCATAGACGACCCGTGATGTACGCCTGTGTACGATGTGAGAAATACGCATCCCTTCGTCATTTGTTTGAAACATTCCGGGAGGTGATGGGAGACCACATGCGTGTCAGAACTTTTGTGATGGATGAAATGGCGGGCCAAATGCGTGCAGCACGAATGGTCTCTGGGTGCGACATTATGTTATTTTACTTCCATGTTAGGGATGCTGTGAGGAAACGTGAGTTGATGTGATAAACCTCATAACCACCACTCAGACGAATTCCTTCAGAGGCCGATATTTGTCTCATCGCATGGCTACTTGCAGATACTCTGAAGATTGAGTGATCGGCTTTGTTTATCCATTTCGAAGGTTCAACCGGGATGTTGCAATAATACGGTGAACAGACCCCAGTTTTATGAACTACCTCTTGTGCAATTGGCTATACATAAAGCCAAAGTGGGTCATCCATGCACAGTCGGGTGTTATTCACTTCGGAAATCGAACAAACAACCATCTGGAAGATAAGAATGGGCGACTAAAGAAGCGCACTCATCCCAGAAATCACTTAGCCACGGACATTAGTGAAATTTGGTCTCACAACGAGTGGCTAATGCGGGAGTTTGAGATGCAGTGCGCCTACGGTTGCAACCACCGGGAGGTGGTCAGCGCAGATGTGTACGTTAAAAATATACTCTCTCGACTGCCGACATTCGCCAGTCAGCCAGTGTTGAAGCATCTCAAGGGGCGTGCTCCCCTGCTGCACTTCAAACGGTTGGACGAGGTCAAGGTAATTGCACTTCATGCAACATGAATGGGTAGCTTCGAGTAAGTCACGATGGCAAACAATATACAGTGAACATCAGTGACAGCAAGTGCGAGTGTAATTTCTGTACGTCCATGTGGTTAACATGCATTCATGTGCTGTCCGTATTCAAAAAGCACTTCTATCCATACAGTACGTTGTTGTTAACTATGACCACATTTGCTCTAGGCCGCTTCCCAATCCATCGACTATGGCATGCTGAATACAATTCGCCCAAGAACAGTATGTTCCGCCGAAAGTTCACAGTCGCCGGCAGTGATGCATTTCAAATGGATTACAAAATGTTGCATCACTCGTTAGCCAAGCTGCACGATGTAAACCCCGGTACAGGAAACCGCGTTTTTAAGGCTATCATAGCTTTCGCGCACCAGCCCATTGAGGCAGCTAAGGCTGCTTTACCACACACAGACTTCCCTCTTCTTCCGTCCTGGAGTGCAAAACAGACAATGTGGGAGAAGATTGTTCACATAGGGGTGCCCTGTGGATATTGTGGTAATCCCGTTCATACGAACGGTTATCGGTGGGATGAGGACCAGTTATTTTTCCACGTAAAGTGCACGGATAATGCTGACATATCTCCTGCGCCTTCTGCACAGGGCAGTTACAACCCCCTCGTCAGGTAAGTTATGATATCACTAACTATGCATGTTCAGTTGCATCGACCTCAAACACCGTACCAACTCCGACGTTGAAGCGCAAACGGAGACCATGTGCAGCTCTACTAATCGTTCATGATACCTCTGAAGATGAGTTTCGCGTTGTTCACCCCCGGAAGTGGATCCGAATGAAAGTGTTGACAAACGACCACACGGACCTCACTAGCAACGGTTAGCGCTACCCCACCTACCATGTCACATACCGTTTAACTTTAGATCAGCATACACAGCGAGAAGAGGATTTTTACTGGAGAGGAAACGGAAGCATGGAGACTTCAGGAATTCTGACGGAATATTTCAGATGATGATAACATGTACATGTAATAAACGTATTCCGACAATTCAGTATCATTTCCACGTCGTGACTGTAAGCTGACCGTCGAGCATAGACGTCAGTGTGTTTAACCACAGGTCGTGGCGTTGTGACTGTAGGGTGCACCGTCGAACGGGTCACCATGGATGGCATCATGCAGTACATTGCTTCACTTCTCGTTAAACTCCTTCGCTTTTCTGAAAACATGAAATTCCATCTCCCCGGTGGTCATGTAACAGAACCAACTTGCCGATTTCTTCATTACCATAATGCCAAAGAAGCTTACGCCGATTACGGTGAGCAGTATATACTCTAAGCAGATCACGCCGACTTTCGCCGGCATTATGTTTAGAAGTCATCAGCTGCAGCCTTATCTACTTATCCACGGCGCCTCCAAATTTCAGTGGTTTCCAGTCTCATGTGTGGATGATCTTGGAGACTCAAATTTTCCAACTGTCGCCACCTATTTCAGGGAATATCGAACGCAGAATTTCAAAAAGATGACCTACAACTTACACGGTGCATGTTTATTAATCAATCGTTGTAATTCCTTCTATCTACCAGATCACGAAACCTCAGCTACTCGCCAACCTATCGCGCTATTAAATTAGCGTGATTTCTTGGCGTCCTTGATGAACATCTTTTACGCATTAACTCAAAAATCTTTCTCACAGCACACTAGGCACATTTCATACTTTCCTAAATATTCGGTCCACAATCACTCACATGATATTACTAACCTACATATTAATGGTATATCAACGACAGCGTTCACTTCCTGCTGGTAGATTTCAGCCGTTATCGATGCCCACTCATATTGTCGACCTTTCTGTGACCCGTGCATTGAAAAATGCATACTACTACCGTAATGCGCCCTCGAATGGCATAATAATTCATTGGGTATTTTCTTTTTGCTTGCCACGGCGTATTTTTCCCCGTTACGTATTTTCCTTTCTGAATAAATAAAAACCGAGCTTTACATTGTATGTTGTTTATTCCTGTAGAAATCGACTAGCGTTCGATCTAGAGTTACTGAGACTCAGCCGGCACTGGTCGAGACAATGAAAACTTACGGCCGTTACGGTTTCAAAATATTCGTACAAAATACTATGCAGTGCTACCAGTGCTAGAAGTGGTATACATTCAAACGCACTGGCCCCAAATAAACACAAACATCAGCCGCTTGCCTCAACATCTCGCAGTTTTATCTGCACGAGCTACAGGATTGACAGGTCAGGGCGCCGCTTTGTCGAAGACTGGCCGCGCACGCACCACGGATAGTGGGGCGGTGCAGAAAATCTGCGACTACAAACGCGGACTTTTATTTAGGCCCTTAAACACTTCTGTTTCTTTCATAGGAGTACGAAGGACCAGTACAAAAGGACTCTACCGCAAATGGAGTTGAAACTGGAGTCTGTGAATAGTTGTGTTGCAGTTACCATTGCTGGCGTCACAAACAACAAGACGGCGGTTGCCAAGGTAAATCCACGACCCTTTCTCCAACCAGGTTGGCCAAATCACAATCAGCATCTTTGTCCTCAAATGTCACGAACCTTGCATTAACAAGCAGGTTGCGCACCAAGACAAAAGAGCCACCTGGCTTTCTGGTAACCTTACCAACCATATTCACACCAGGCAGACGACGGTGAGAAAAACTGTGAATTGAGGACCGCCAACGCCTGTCTGGGAGCCGTATACATTCGTCGCTCTCAGCGGTGACACCATCTCCGGAGTCATCATTCCAACAGCCGACATCCCGAAAACACGCATGAGTAGTGATAGCATCGAAAGAACACCGAAAACTTTTTCCGAGTTACCTGCCTCAAATCACATCGGACAGCCTCGCAGAGAATTTATTCTCTTAAGAATTCAGAGTGAAAATGCCCAAGTAGGTCTGCACCCTTTATTCCAAAAAGCACTCCATTGGCCGCCCCACTGGGTATTCCTATCAGTGGCCACATGACACCGCGCACATTGTTCTCTTTCAAACTTCAAAACCCACAGACCAGCAAGCCCAAATTTCCGTGGATGAGAAATTCCAAACAGCTTCCCGCAAAGCGGAAGTTAACAGGGGCAGAGAAGCTGCAACTTGCGACACTAGGAATGCTAGTCAAACATTCTGTAGAGTCGGTGACGTGCGCACAAACAGCGATGACGCGCCTGCAGCCTCAAAGGATGGTCGCCAGAACAACTCAGAAGAACAGACTAAGTCCAACTTCATCATCATCCACAATTCTAGGTCTTTTTCCCGAGTTCATTCTCGCGATCTCCTCTCTCTTCTCTCGCAAAATCCAAAGAGGAAGTAGCTTATCAGTGCGTGTATACGAACTGTTTGAGTTCGTTCAATGATTTACAGGAAATCAGACGGTTAATTCGTGATAACGAACCCCATATGTTCGCCTTCACGGATACCTGGTTCACATGTAATATCACTGTCAGTAAACCGAGTGTGCCCGGATGTTCAGTTTGCCGAGCTGACCCCACCCCGGGTAGAAGAGGGGATTCTGCTAATATCCTTCAGCCGTACCTCCCGACACTCATGGTTATCAGTCACTTTCAAGCCTCTGATAAATGTGACGGTCTGTGGCTTCAGATAGCATTGCGTGGTCAAGAGTCAATCTAGTGGAGGTTAATTATCATTTTCCTTCAATCGATATCTCCGACGACGACACTATCTTCGTTGTCCCGGACAACCTCCTAGGGATACGACGCTTCATTCATCTGCCTATTGTGGGTGGCTTTAGTATGCCCAAGATAAACTGGGCATCAGTTTCTTACCAGGAGCGTGGGAGCGGATTTTTAACCCCTTATCGACGTTGATAAAGCGGAGAGAGTGGACACAGCATGTCAACGCTCCGTCGCGGCATCGTTATGATCAGATCCCCTCTCTGTTCGACATAACCATCACCAATAAGAGCTACATGGTAGACAGAATGATGCTCAATACTCCACTTGTACACAGCGATTACTCTCTGCTCACCTTCGATCGCATCAGTTACTGGTTACAACAACCAGCGAGAAAATCCACAGCTCGAACTTTTGATCAAGCTGATTTTAACTGCCTGAGAAGCCCTCTAGGTTCACTTCCCGACTTTGGACCAGGACTACCGCACGTTTCAGTGCACAGTTCAAAATGCGGAAAAATTATTTGTGTGACACCAACTGTGCATTTTCTCTCTTCAGCCATCCCTTCCGCACAGAATACGCCGTCTCCTCGATGAATGTCTCCAGTTTTTGCGGAGCATGAGCTCACGGAAAACTTGGAGAAACTAAGCGCGTTTCACATCGTTCGAACTAAGTGCAGGCGAGCAATCCGCTGGACTCCTTTATAAGCTATTTAAACAAACACTCCAGACTGGCATTCTCCCTAGTACATGGAGAGAGGCGGTGGCCACACTCATATTTAAAGTTGGCGGCCGACACTCACCGATTAACCATCGGCCAATGAGCTTTACTGGTAATCCGTGCAAAATATCGGAGCATCAATAGCGCGCCATCCTCATTCATTTCTTATCAGATAATATTTTCCCTTCTACCCAGCATAGATTCCTTCGCAAGCGGTCATGTATAACAACTATGCTTATATTCATGGATAGTCTGACGGAGGCCAAAGAGAGTGGCCTAATCTCAGATGCTACCTTCCTTGAATTTGCCAAGGCTTCCGACCGTGCCCCACACGGCCCCCGCAGAGAAAACTGACATCCTGTTGTTTTCGAGGAGAGGTTCTTCGCTGGATGGCCTCTTGCCACTTGAGGCTGGCAAATTTCCGACTAGGTCGACATGCGCATGATAGATACGCTCATCAGGGGCTGCAAAACTTCTCACTGGGTTACGCGTGTGACGATGGTTATTAGACCGCTAACAGTGTATGCACGTTGTTGCCCATGTACGGAAGTCGCAATCGAATTTCACCAGACAAAGTTCTGGATGACCATTTTGACTGTTGAACGTATTCCTGGGTGAGACATGTTGTGCAACGTGTCAAAAATTTGGCGGCAGAAGGCCAGTGGAATAACCGGACGAGGGATGCCCTGCGAAGTGCCACAAGTAATCATCCCTCCGGATGAATTTGTGGGAACGCTTTCCAACTTAAAGGAAATGGACCGATAAAGTTGTTTTATCTCCGAATCAATGTCCTGCGCGGCTGCGATCGCCGCCAGATCGATTGAGCTGTCTGCTGTGCCTGTTGTAGACTTGAGAGGACGTCGATGAGTGAGTTTGCAATATCAGAATATCGGTTGTGAACTCAGCGGTATAATCCACGTGTCCGGTCTCTCTGGGGGAAAACCTGTCAGTTATCGAACGTAACGCGTATGTTAGCGGCTTATGGTCTTTGAAGACGAAAATGGCGAATGCCGAGACATACCGCTAACAGTTCTTTTCCGAAGGCACTGTAACGCTATTCAGTTGATTCTAACCGTTTGTAGTAAGAGGCCAGTGGGCACCAGTGAGGACCAAATTGCTGTTACTGGACCGCTCCTATAGCCACGTCTGGTGCATCCACGGTTAGCCATAGGGGAACAGTCGGGTGATGATGCGACGGCTATGCTAGGTTGATGATAGCCCTTTATATGTTAGTGAAGGTCGTTTTTGCGGCCGTCGGAGTTAAAAGTAGCATGACTTACACCTGAGTAGGTCAATGACCGGTGGCATTAGACGGGCACAATTATGGATAAAACGGCGGCAAAAATCTACTAAACCATCGAAACGATGAAGTTGTTTGAAAGATGTGGGCTCAGGATAGTCCATTATTGCGTGCTTTTCGTCAGGAAAAGGTTCGATCCCGCTCGTGGATATGCTCTGGTCTAGGAATTTCACGCATTTTGCCTCAGCCGAGCATTTAGCTGGATGTATGGTCATACCATGATGCGACAACCGGGTGAATAATTAATGCAATGCTCTTCCTGTGATGAGCAATCCACCAAAATATCATCTAGGTAGAGATAAACACCGTCCAGTAAACGACACACGTCGTAATTAAGCTTAGAAAAGTCTAAATGGCGTCGCTTAGAATAAACGACATGCGTAAAAATTCGAAAGTCCTAACGGTATCATGATTGTTGTCTTTGGGACGTCTTCGGAGGCTACAGGAATCTGCTTATAAGCGCGTACTAGATCGATAACGGTGAATATTTGTTTCCCCGATAAGTTTGCCGCCAAGTCCTGAATTTGAGGAATTAGATACCTATTAGGAGTGGTTACGATGTTCAACTCTCGATAGTGGCCACGTGGGTGTCAGTTGTCATCAATCCTTTCAGGCACCATATGCAATGCCGAAGGCCACGGATTATTGAGCAGACGAATAATACTGCATTGGAGCATATTCTCAAAATCTGCTCAGGCGATTTTGAGCATTTTGGGAGCCAAACGTCGTGAACGACTTCAAGCTGGCCTCCCTCGTGTGACAATATGATGCGCGACGTCGGCTGCCGCGGCCAGGAGTTCGTTAGCAAGGCGGATCAGTTGAGGGAATTCGGATAACAGCTTTCTGTTAGGCTCACAAACTATTAGAGTGGCTAGCATAGGGCTGATCACAGCCGCGTGAGACGGCTTGCCCCGAACGTTCAGTTTTGTCGAGGTATCGATCAGACGCGATCAACGTGCGTTGACCAGTATTTTGATAAGTCGGAGGAATTTGGTGCCAGCGATTGGGAAAGGTATATCAGCTACAAGAAATAACCAGTAAAAATGGCGTCTAAGACCAAAGTTTAAATTCACCAGCTGAAGGGTGAAAGTTCTAATGGGCGTACCGTTTGCAGCCCGGACAGCAGTGCCAGACTCTGATCGCGCATCCATTACCGAATGCAGGATGACACTAACCTCCTCTCCTGTATCAATTGAGAACTGGATTTTGGAGGCTGTCCTTCAGAAAGAAAACGCGACTCTTGTTTGACTGGCCCGTGGCTGTCATCACTAGAACAGGCCGGCCACATGGTGATGGGCATTGTGTGGCGTTTTCACAATACATCTCTTAGTAGCAACAAACACTGCCAGTTTTTAGCCCGGGCGGTGATCGGGCACACGTTGGAGGAATCCCAGGTGGTGACCTAGTGCGTTGAATGCAGACACGAAGATCCGCCAGTTCACGCCACGACCGAGCTGTCTCGGCGTTTGTTTCTAGAAAGTTGCGTTCTCGACATTCTAATGCTTTGCGTAGGTTTGCTATTTCGGCATCCTTTGTGTTCAACAAATTGTCCGCTGGACTGTTGGAGTTAACTGTCTGCCCCCACCAACGCTGGCTGCCCCGTGCATTAGAAACGTACATATATAACGTCAGCTGAAACCTGTAGGTCACACATTGGACACGTGGGTAACACGGATGGTATCTTCTGTGTATCCTCAGGCAAATTGCATCTATATCTCTTGAAAAGAGCAACTTAGGCAACTGTGATTTACCTGCTCCATGTCGCATTTCCCGAAGAACTGACGGCTTCTTGTCCCCCAACTGTAGCCTTTGGAACAGTTGTTCCAAACGCATTTTATGGGATGTCTGTGATTCTTTAAGAATCGTTTGCCTGGCTGACACATGACGATCGGTTATCGAACCCAGTAAGATATCTCTAACCAGGTTCAGCGTATCTCTGGGAAGGAGCATTATAAGCTGCGAGAACTTGTCCAAGTCCTTCGCTATACTCTAGTTGCCGAACCCTATTCCTAACATAGCGAACTGCAGCCCTAGATCAAACCCCCTAAAAGAAAAAACAGCTGAAGCTATCAACGATACGGAAGACGAGAATCCAGACTTCACCTCTTCATTGTCTGTAGTGACAGACTGAATGTAAATGGATTTATAAATTTATATATACATGCACGACATATACACTACGCGCACCGAAAAAATAATGAGGAAAAAGAAACTGAATCTAGATTCACAATATGCTATATATCATAAACGGGCTCACCAATCTGTAAAGTTCAAATGGACTATAACCGGCCGGTTACGAATAATGCGATGAGTAGAAAAGGAGTATATTGCCGACACACTAAATCTACGTAAGGGTGAGCGAATAACAGGACGAAACCTCACTACAACAAAACGACGAGTTATGATGCAGCGCGAAGGTGCATTTCCTTTCGTACGCGAAAAACTGGAAAACTCCGATGGAATGAATGTGTTCTGAAGTTTTAGTAAAATGATACAAGTGATGTTTCCAAGTCATATCTAGAAAAAATCATATATCAACTGATGAGTAGTCGGGTGTTTGGTTTGTTTTCAAGTTGACCATCACCCACATCTGGTAGCAGCATTCGAATTCAGAAGGATTTTCCAGTCAACCTCTTTCGAACAGAAGCACTAGATTCGAGTTTCGCTCTAATTAGAGCGGCAGTGCATATCTTTACCATGGCCAGGGTAGGAACATCGCACATAACTTTGTTAAATGGTCAATTATCGGCGAATGACTTCCGTGCGTTGAATAAGCATGGCAGTGAATGATGAGAGCAATAACAGAAGGATAGGAGAATTGGAGTACCAAAACTACACATAATCATACATATGTTCACGTGCAGGTATATATATAT
>QNGE01005838.1:0-17809 GCA_008508345.1 Paragonimus westermani
TCATTGGTATTGGCAATGGTGACCAAGATGGATATCTTGAACGCGATAAACTGAAAGATTGGACGACCGGAAGAGCCGCCATTGCTGAGGCGCTCGGTCTGACGGCACGTATACTGTTCCTTCGAAGTCGTGATCTTCTTGCACTTGGTGAAACCATTGAGGAAGCGTGGTATTATGCAACAAATGCCGTTGTGGCGTGCGACACACAGCTGTTGCTCGCATCTCTGGGTGCTGAAAATTTGGCTTTACCGACAGAAAGGCTCAAACAAAAGACTTTGGAAACATGACGAAACTCAGGTCTTGGCGGTGAATTTCCCAAGGCAACCTAATTGGAATGGAGTACGTGGATAGCATCAAGCAAGCAAACTGAAAATTATGAGTTGTCGTAGGTAGGAAATCTGCGTTCAATCACATTAATCACCTTCAGACACCGTAAGTCATTCCAGTTTCGCGGGAGCGACGGAGAAAGAGGTGGAATCAGAGATTAGAAAGTGGCTGCATAACACACGAGACCGAGAAGGTGGACGGAAACTCAGGATGAAAAGTGACGCTATTTAATTTTCCCCTTAATATGTCCTGTCTTCTTGACATATATTTATCATGCATGTACACTTACATGTTGCTCTGTACGGATATATGTATATTTTTGAAAAACTGCTTTCAGATCTGTATGAAGCGTACCCATTTCTACTATAGATTTGATAAATTAGAAGTATCTAACAGCAATTATTAGCGGTTGCCAGTTGAACAAAAGAGTGTGCATTAGCATGCTACCCATCGTCAGGTTTTCTGAAATCTCCGTTTTTAGATCATTAGACTGAGTGCACCGAAATTGCAAATCAACAAATCAGGTGAGTCGGATTATTACTTATAAATACTTGTTTTCGTTTGTAAACTGCATTTACATTTAAACCGTTATATCCAGTGTGTCAACATAAGTTGCCTTGGGAGATTTGTTATCGCTTGTTGCTCAGTAACTTCAACTGTCTGTTTATATATTTTTACTCACACGAAAATTCACACTACTCTACGCCGCTTCTCTGAAGTCCTCATTTACAGTATCCATTCCGTTACTTTGCAGATACTCGATCGTCAAAGATATGCAATTTGTATGGGCAAAGAGGATCAGCGAGCAACGTCCCCATATGAACTACCAACGAAGTGCACGCGAGAAAGGCAATTTGCCGAATCGAACAACCGTGCTGTAACTCTATGACGACGAACAATAAATGTGCATGCTTTTTCAGTGTTTCAGTCGTTGTTGACATTCGTGTATTGGGGTGTCGTTCAGTGGACTGGGGAGCAGTGTATGTTAGGTAGAGCAGGGGATAAGGATGAAGTGAATGAATACTGCTTAGTTGTTAAAAGAAGAACGAAATCGGGTGCGTGGGTGAAGTTTCGCGCAATAAAACGTTTTTGGGGCTAGCCCCCATTTTGCCCCGAGGGGTTTTTATGCCATACCCCATCTTTACCCACCATCAGCCCCAAAAAGCCCCCGGGGTCCCATAGAGGACCACATGGGATGTGCTGCTTGGGCTATAGTCACAACGTCACGACCTATGGTTGGACACACTGACGTCTATGCTCGACAGTCAGCTTACGTGCACCCTATAGTCACAACGTCACGATACTGAAATGTCGGAATACGTTTATTATATGTACATGTTATCATTCTCTGGAATATTCCGTCAGAAATCAGGAAGCCTGCATGATTTCGGTGCCGCGTCAGTAGGAGTCCTACTCCTGGTGTGTATGCCGGTCTACAGTTAAACCGTATGTAACATTTTAAGTAGGGCATCACTTACGTTTGCCAGTAACGTCTGTGTAGTCATTTGCCAACACTTTCACCTGGACCCGCTTGCTTGGGGGAACAATGCGAAACTCATCCTCAGAGGTATCACCAATGAATAGTGGAGCTGCATACTGTCTCTGTTTGCGTTCCAACGTCGGCGTTGGTACCGTGTTCAAGGTGGATGCAACTGAACATGCATAGTTGATGATATCATAACTTACCTGGCGAGGGGGGTTGTAACTGCCCTGTGCATAAGGGGCAGTGCGATGATGACACCCAACACGCCGTTTTTCTCTATATGATCCACAATTTGTGACAGATTTTCTGCTACATTAGTGCACACTAACCCACTTACTTATCACTAGCGGTTTCAATCGATGACAAATGTTGCAAATATTCATGGTAGTTCTATACTTGCCACTTCAACTCAGCAGTTGGCGTGTTGTACTCGAAAAGATGTCTTGAGTTGTTCAATTCACTGTCTGTGAGCCGACGAATCCTTGTATGTGCGTCATACAGCAAGGAAGTTAGGTCGCGGTTGTGCTCCGACGTGAAAGAGTTAACAACCAACCCGGTATTTCTCCTAACCACGTTAAAGCCTGATTGGCAGCATATATCGCGGGAACTGTGTAATGGGAAGCATTTGAACTTAACTCACTAAACACGTCGTACTCCACGGCTTTCGCTCTTACGTCGCTTGTGAGTTATACAGCGGAACGCCATCTAACAGATACTCAACGGCCATCACATTCATATGATCATATTTCAAGCGTCCACTGCCTGATTTCTAGCTTGAACCAAGCACGTACAGAACGTTGTGATCCTTCATGTGTCTATCTACACAACTTTTGAACTCGCTGAAGCTAGCAAATTCGCGATCCTCGAAGACATCTTTAAAGCCCTGTGAATAATCCATAACCTAAAATGGAATATAAGATAACATCGGTCAAATATTAATCACAAGTGAAAAACTCTTCGCAAGATACCACATTCAGACCGTCACAACACCTACCATCGCTGATTTCGCTCTCAGCGCCAAATGAAGAACAAACCGATTTACGGTCGACTAAAACAAATCTTTTTAACTATCCTGATGCTCTCTGTCATGGAACTCGATGGCTTTCACATTACTGGGCGATACCAAGGAAATATCGTCCGGTGTTCAATGATTCCTCATTTTATCGCCGTCTAACGGCAGATTTCACCCCCTGCAGGTAATTTCCATCGCAGCACGTCCCGTTACACAACTCAAATTCAATCCGTGAGCGCTCGTTAGTTTCGGTTGCACGACACGTTACTCCACGCCAATTTGTTGTTCGCGAGTACCAAAAGAATTTCAGTGATTCCAGCGATTCGTACACGGGTTCGATGATGGGAGACCAGTCTACCCGGATCCAGTCAGTTTGTTCGTTTCAATGTCCGGCGATTTTCTGTTGACTTGAAAGGCAGTCATTGAAAACGAGGTGTAACGCCGCTCTTGGAGGTTACAGAAAGTACCAAGAACAGAGTAAAATAATAATCTAGCAGAACGGGAAAAATCATTACTTTAACGGTTTATTAAGTAGGTGAGAAATCAACAACACTTTGAGACGGTCTTCAGAAGGGCAGCTAACAAACTCTAGTGGTAGGTCGTTCTAGTAGTTGATAACCCTATAAGAGAAGAACTGTTGTCTTAGGAAGGTCCGAAGTCGAAGCTTATAGAGCTTCTTGTCGTGACCTCTTCGACCGTTATCACTTATTGGAGTGAAGAATTGTTGCACGAGTCATGTGCTGAAGAGGAAGTGTGTGAGAATTAAGTCGCCGCGGAGTCTACGAAACTCAAGTGAATAAAGCTCAAAAATTTCAAGGCGAGACTCGTAGGAAATACGCCGTAAGCCAGTGACCATTTTAGTGGCTACTCAGTGGGCACGTTCAGTGGCGAGTATGTCCTTCAAAACGGTGTAGACGACTTGATTGGCACACTCGAGCAGTGGTCTTATGTAGACTCCATAAAGCATGTCAAAGGCGTGCTTGTCTATCCGGGGAAAGGTTCGTTTGATCATCCCAAGAGTCATAAAACCACTTTTGGTGGCCAGCTGGTGACGATAAGAGAAGGACAAACCAGACGGCAGCCAGATCCCCAGGTCTCTTTTGAGGTCTACTTTCGTGATATTTACTACACTTTGTGCACCGTGTATCACGAATAGGTTCCCGGAGTCTCCTCCGAGTGACATGTGCGCACATTTACTGTCGTTTAGAGAGAGACTCCAATCATCTGGCCAGCACTTAATACGATCAAGGTCAATCTGCAATGCATTTAGGTCACAGCATTCCAGATTTTTAAGTCTTCGGCATAAAAGAGGGCGTTGCTAGAGATAAACTCGGGAGACCATTGATTTTTATCAGAAACAACAATGGACCAAGTACCGATCCTTGAGGGACTCCCACATAGATTGGGGATGGAGACAAAAGGCCTGAACCGGTTTTTACTCTGAAAGTCCTGTTACCAAGAAAGGAAGTTATCCAGCGGAGAACCTCTCCTTGGATCCCATAGGCTTCTAGTTTACGCACCAGAAATACGCTCCCGTTCAGCAGGGAGTGGAGTTGAGTTCAGCGCGCGTGAATAATGGAAGCGGTTGGGATTTGGCTGAACAAAGAACCAGTTTATACGCACAACGACCACTTCCCTGGTCTTGATGTCATTCCTTTGTTTCATGTATTTGACGGATTATATAAACGAAGAGTGCACGGGCTAACAGGTGTTCTTTTTGGTCAACCAACACACTATTGGTCAAAAAGGTATCCCTGAAACTTCTCTAAACAACACTTATTCATTCTCAATTGATCCCCAAATGGGTGCTATCGGGGTGGGAGTGTTGGTGGGAAATTTTGGTAAGCTCCTCTTACCTTAGGCATAGTTTGATCATCGAGGCCTCTAAGTCCGTTATATTCCTAACTTTCTAACTGGTGGTGGGAGCTGTGCACTATTTGGTGCTGTTCCCTTCTTGTATTTTCCCAGAATCTACTGTTTAGACTACTCTTTTAGCAGTGGCTGGGTTTGCTTCACAATAACAGGAGTAAGGCAGGTGTTGGTTGTGATTCCTGGGGCTTTTGTACATTTCTTTGCTGTCATTCTGCCTTTTCGGCGTGAGGAGGATAGGTTTGCGACTGGCATCTCCCTGAGATTAGTTGATCTGATGGCAATTACGGTGTGAAATTCCCTGTTTATCAACCAGTTATACTTAAAGCTACCTAACATAATTGATTATGATGAAGTTTAGCAGATTGTATGCTAAAGTGAGCGATTAAATCGCGTAAAAAACACACGTCAGCACGTGATATTACCCGACTTCTATCCGAAACACGTGTGTTGGGACTGATCCAACAAAATACAACCCTGTCAGTTAGCACTATCGACAATCGATCGACAGTGAAAAGCCAAGTCTCAGCGCGTTGACTTCGTATATTATTACCGACCCTGGAAAATAGAGANTTATTATAGTCGCTACACGTGTCTTCTTCTGAAACACCCATACTTGGCTTTGCACTGCACAATAAAAAGGCGTTTTCCAATTTTTAACATGACTTAATGCTTGTAGACTCACCAGTTTCTATCAACCAACAAACAGGGGCACGTATTTTTTCGATTAACGAGCTACCTACTACCTTAAGTACGTTCTAAGCAGAACTGTGAACATATTTTAAAAATTACGAAGAAGGTAGCAGTCTCAGGTTAAGCTCAACTACAAATTACTCCTCCCTAAACTGGTGACTACGGAATAGCACTGAAAGCACTGTTTAAAATATCTCCACGGCTGCGATTTCAACTCCGGTCACACGTTCATGAGGCAACCGTGCTGACCGTGCTAACCTCACATTAGGCGCGACCGAATTATCACATCTGAACGCTCAACCACTTTCGCTTGTGAATGATGATCAGGTTGCCCAATCGTCTCGAGAGGAGACAGTAAGTGTCCTGTGTTAACTCCAATCGATAACAAGTGAAAGTGGTTGAGCGTTCAGATGTAATAATTCGGTCGTGCGTAATGTGAGGTCAATGGAGCAGTGGTCAACACGGTTGCCTCATGAACGTGTGACTGGAGTTCAAATCGCGGCCGTGGCAAGGACATGCACTACTGACGAGCTCCAATGAGACCGAAATTCGAGTCTAGTGCTTCTTTTCGAAAGAGGCTGCCTGAAAAGTCTATCTGAATACGAAAGATGCGATCAAATGTGGGTGGTGTTCAACGTGAAAATAAACCAAATCCCCGACTACTCATCAGTAATCTTCAAAAGGTGTTAGAAATGTTGTCCACTATTTCGTCTTCAACGAATACAGGTTGGTATTGCACCAGTCCAATTTCGTTGGAGAAGGCAACTTTATCATAACTGCCATCCTTGTTGAAGCAAAGTCTGCCTCAAAGGAGTTGTTGAGAAATCTTTCTGCAAGGTTACGTTCGATATATATCGCTGTTTACAAAATGACTAATGCATGAAAAATAGCCAATTACCTGGACTGGCATTTTGAGGTACTGGCTTACTGGGTCGTATTTTGTCATAAAATCGGCTCATGTTAAAAACTCAATACCTTAAACAGCGTGTTACAGTCGTCTACTAGGAATTATAATTGTGAAATTTAACTGTGCGTGCGTGGGCAGTTCTTTTCCTGGCGGTGTTACAGCACTGACAAGAATAGGTTGTAACTGGTCACATTACATTCATCTTATAATGATATGACCACCCAATTTTCACATATGTCGTTTAATTATACCGGTAAACACACTTGTTGTGAACAGGCATAATTAAAAAATACATGTAGTTTGAACAATGTGATTTTGTTAAGTGGAAATAATATTTATTCCATGTTGGAGATCAAAATTTCCTTGGTTCTGGTTTACAGAGAGAGCTATATCCAAATTGTACTAGACTATCAGTGATGAAAAATACCTTCAGTGTTCTTAGCAAGTGGACTGAGAAGAACACAGCGTTATGACTTGGTCGTAATACACAACGTTCCAACTATCTCCGATGACACACCCAATGGTCATAAACAATTGTGTAGATCGTTTATCAACGACTGCTGTTGCAAAGTGAAGAATTTAATTCAAGCGTTAAGAATTATAACCATAGCATCTAATTCTGGTTCATAAATCTGTCTCCTTCTGTACACTACATTTGCCAGCAAACCAGGTTCTGATCAGAGTAATGCACAGAGGACGTCATCGGATAACAATCATGCTGTATGAATAACGTTTTTCATTTAGGCGGTTCGTACTTAACAGCTGTTACCGAATTTTTATGGTCTAGTATGTGTTGAGACCACGGGCAATAGTCAATCAGTTGAAATTTTGTGCAAGTAGGGAAGCGTGCATTAGTTCTCGATGAGGAACATCAGATCACACATACTGTTGAAAGTGAAGACGCTCCAGAGCATGAAAAAACCACATGCAGACAGATGCCGAAAATGCAATACTGACATTCTCTTTAACTCGCGCCAGTTGTGTTCATCACTGAATATTAACGTCTCCCATACTTTACTGTTAAAAATAGTAAATGAGAGTTGTGACAAATCACCAAAGGTGAGATTATCACGAATTTTGATCATCAACCGATGGAATGTTTTTCAAGATTATATGAACTGTTTCCTCTAAAAACTAATGCTGTCTCCTGATAACACCTGAAGCTGACTGTTCCATCCAAAACCTGTCGGAATAATAGCTCGAAAAAATCGCTTGACCGCTTCATTCTTTGAAATCGTGTCCATAATGAATAGTTGAGGTCTCGTTAAATAAGGTCCTCTCATGCGCTTAGCAAAGTGGTACTCACTTTAAATTCTGTTGACTTTATTCTAGGCATGTGTTGCAAAATAAACCATGCTGTCCGTAAGTCAGACACTTTTACGACGGATACGAGACTTCATACTACGTTTGATTGCAATGAGACCACAAAAGTGAATAAAACAACAAATCAGGACAAATGGGAGGCAGCCTCCACTTATAACACCTATTATCGATTTGCAACTATGGGGTCTGTATAACCATAGACAAAGAAAGTTTGACTCACTACGCTGAACTTAATTCGTTTCCAAATGACAAAAACAGTGCGCATGTGTATCAGCGCTTATTTTTAATTAAACACGAATATAAGAATCTAACTTTTTGTCTTTGTGATCACGTGAGCTATGCAAAAATCCAATGTCCATCCAATTAAAAGTTGGAATATGACTGTTAAGATTAATGATGATAGCTTGGCTTAATGGCTGACTAGCAGCTAGATTGCTTGTTTTCCGCCATCATTGTTTTGTTCTCAGACGGTGATACAGGTTGTAGGACTATTTTTTTTATCTCAAATAATGTGTCAAAGTTATAACCTACTGCCTTGAGTAAAAAGCGCAGCAGCTCTGTAGATCGTGTCGCACGCCAGTCTTTGCCTGGCACGACAAATTACGGACACGGTGGTGTGATTTTCGGACAAGCCTCGGTACAGGGGTCCAACCGTCATGCGTAATACATATCTGCGTGTTTTCCTAAAGGTTTCAGAAACCACGCTTGTAAGTTAATTTATGTGTGGATTTTATGTACTTTCTTTTCTCCGCATTGTTGGCTGTTTATAGTTCAGACGGGGTCCTCATGCTTAGGAGGACGATTTGTGATTTCAAATTAGGGTTTGTACCAGGCTGAGGTTAAATCTCAGTTCAGAAATTGTGTACACTCTTGAATTTGTCAGTTAAAACATGTATGGTTCAAAAGGAAGCAAAAAGTAGATGCAATGGTGTGACTCATGCACTGAAGCTTTCAAGTGTTAAAAAATCGAAATAGTCATGAGAAACGAAGTTTCTGAAGGTCATCCGGTTTTGGAACAATGTAAGTGAGTACACGATTGTGTATGCTGAGTTTGTGACGACTGCTGTATGTATGACAAAATGCTGATAGCCACATCCCCTGATTTCATTTACCCCTTGACCGTTAATTCTCATTTCCATTGCACTCAAAACAGTTAACAATTTTAAGCCTACACTACAAAATTATTCGAATTGCTCGTGATAAACTGTCATGCCTACAAACATTACTTTCCATACATCGAAAAGGATTAATGCTGCTCACTTGACGAACTCTTGTTTTAGCGAAAGTAACTCATCTTCACTCATTACCGATGGGTCTTTGTTTAACTGAAATGTTAGTTTTACCTATCCTTACTCACAGTTACATTACTTGTTGTGTTGTACCTCGTCGTGTCTATGAAATTCGTTCATCACAAGCTTTGCAGATTTGGTGGATTAATTATCATGGTTTCGTTACTCATCTCTTCTTAGTTTTCTAGTAGTTTACTGTACTTTGGCATCATATCAATCACAACCCCGTCTCTCCAACAGTCTTTTCTCGGCTGGAATAGGTTGCTCATTGGGCTAAAAGTTTGGTAGAAGCTTCCTCGATTTCGTATGCTACTATGCAGAGTGCAGTGTATCGATAGACGCCACAAATAAATTAAGTGTCTCTGCACAAGTACACTGAAGACCGACACTAAAAATGGATACTAGAAAACAATTACATGTATGCAATACATGGTAGTCGTTTGGACCAGTTTTATCTGAAGAGCAAGAAATGACTGCCGCCAACTAGTCGCAATAGTGATCTTGCATGGGAAATAATTAGAGGATGTTTCAAAGTTCGATTTCCTGATGTGAAGACATTCAGTTAACTAAGTCAGCTGATGAACCAAATGCTACATGTACGGCCCAAAGAAGTACCGAAATGTTACAAAACCATGAACATGGTGTGATCGCTGGAGTTTATCCAGTATGCTCACAATTTAGTAGTTAGTATAATTTTGAGTGTTGAATTGGCGACGTACGTCTTGCCCGGTTGTTGAATCCCAGTCCGAATATTTTCTTCTTTTTTTGAAGGATGCCGATCAAAATTACGACATTCATACTGTGACAAAGCGCAATAAATATAATCCTCAGTTTTTATCTCAATTTTAATTACCATGGGGTTTTCAGCACGCCGTATTTTTGGACACGCTCCTGTGTTCACCTATACTAAATTGTTTCAGTGAATACACTTCCACTTGACTAATGTCTAAGTTGTGAGAACGTTTTCAATTTAGTATATTTCGAACGTCTCTTTCGCTGAAAATTTTAAATGTCCGATTAGTTACCATTCAGGGCGATAAAGTATTTCAATGTTACTATTGTTAATGGTAGTACTCTGAATTCCTGTCATTTCGACAGCCTTACATCACGTTTTGGAATTCCTCTAATAGTTTTCTGAGCCCAACCGTTCAGCTCGTTACTATTGTGGTTCCCCATTACCGGTCGCAGATTGGATCACTCAAAATAGTCAGGAGCGATTTGCTGGAGCCTGAATCGACTTCATCAGGTATGACAGTCTAGTGATGAGATACACAGAAAGAAAAGGAGAAAACGTACAACACTGAACTGATCTCTTGCTTTAAGGGCGTGTTCTGTCAGTGCCATTTCTTTACTGAGAAAGATCAGAGTTGTGAATGGGTGAGTAGCAGTGATCAGAATCTTGTGGACACATTGTTCTCAAAAAGACGTCGATAATCTGCGCTGAACAAGCTCATTTTCACACGTTTCGAGACACGCTACATGGTTTTCATTCTTACCGATGCTTTGGTAGTTCTTTCTTTGGACGTTTCAGACAAAGTGGTGTATCGATTAAGAAGTTTTGAACAGGTTTGCACTTCCAGTTCTGGATGTTAACTCACTTATCCACGTAGTAAACCGGGAAAATGATTGGGTTTCGTGAAACCTAACTTCTATTCGACTAAATGCATAGAACTGTTAGGATTGTTTTTTCTGATGTGGTATTTCAGGAGACATTCAGGTTCTTTTGAATAAATGTACCTAGATTGCGTTGCCTGAAGACCGACTAAAGCTAAACTCAGATCATGTAGTGAATCCTTTTGATATTTTGGCAAGCTTAGATGATATGACACTCATTAGTGAAGTGCAGACGGGTCAACATGAAGTATCTTTCGATTCGCTGGAGTGAGCTCTGATATCCGGACTATTACGTCATTTGCGTAAACCATCAACTAATTTCGAATGGACACACTGTTGTCCTTAATGAACATCGGAAAAAAGCAAAGGTCCTAGTCGCTCCACTGCGTCGACTCCTAGAGAGGCAAGGCATGGGAATCATGATCACCTGTTTTACTATCCACGTCACAATGACTTCTTTTTATGGCCAATGAGAATGCCCACCCAATGTATGCATCAGCACAAACTTCGAAGGGCCTCTGCTAAATTAAATGTTGCTTATATGAATGTCCTCGCATTGGTTTTACCTAGCCAGACCATGCATTGTGAGTTATTACTGGACGAAACGCACGGACTAAAGGTCCAAGGAAGTCGGCTGTCGTGAATGGGTGGTTAAACGTTTACTGACGTAATTCCACAGTTACCACATATTACACTACTGAATAGTACACTCTGAATAGCTCAGGAACTACTTAGGGAGATCTCTCAACCGGAGAGGAAGCGGGTATGGTTAACTTTATTCAACCCTGTACAAATATTAGTACTTCTGAACTATAATCGCAACGAATATAAGAGGATGCATTGTGCGTTATGTTCATGCTCATTATTAACCAGTTCCTTGGTTAAGCCATAACGATTTAAAACCGATAGGGTTATGAGTTTCGGAACGTTTCGATCCTCTCGGAGAGCCTTTATCAAGTGATTTAAACCAGAAAATTTGCATTGTGCAGGCTTCATATGAGACGGTCATCAACGGGTACGTGTTGTTTTCGGCACTCGGTGTATGGAAGGGTTACCAAAAGAATGTATGGGTTAACCACTCACTTGAGATCGCAACATGAAGATTCCAGGTGCAAATAGGGGTAAACAGTTATTGTGTGCCTGCGTGTATGTGCGTGTGTGCCAATCTGCTCCTGCTTTCAGAAACTTGGGTGTCTGCGGTGTTCTATCCATTCTTTTCTTCGACTTTGTTGGTATACCGTACGATGAATGGTCTGTGTGGTTTTCGTAGTCCAACGAGAATTTTGTCTTTCATTCTTATCTTTTCCGGGGTGTACTAACCTGCACTCCTATACTGTAATGCTTCATGTATTACACTTCACAATTCTTTCTTCTTAGTTTAGATCTCGTCATTGCAGCCTCTCTGTGTGTTTAGTTTCCGAGAGGTAAGAGTTTCCTTTCCTTATTAGCCAGTCAACTGGCTAACCATCATTGGCCGACTGGACACAAAGGCCCCACTGGCACACCTCCCGGTCTCATTCCTTCGAGTTTACACCGGATATGTGGTGTGTGTGTGTGTGTGGAACCGCAAGTGGTGCGGGGCAGGCCAATTGCAATGATGGTTAGACGCAGGCGTCTTTTGGATTCGGTCACTGTGACAAGCTAATCCGAGTCGGATGCCGCCAACCAAGTGCGCATGTTTACGTCTAGTCTGCATGCATGTGGATGAAAGCCTGATTAAGGCTCTCCGAAAGGGTCGAAACGCTTCAAAACCCATAACCCTATCGGTCTTCACTCGTTGTGGCTTAACCAAGGAACTGCTTTCTAATGAGCCTCGACATAACGCACCATGTATTCTGACGTATAACTTTTTTTAACAGTCGGACTCACCTGTGCAACCCTGAAGTCAGTTGGTCCAACCATCATGTGTTCAACCCCCGATGCATTCAATCAAACCTCATATGAAAGACATAATGAGTCAGACCACCAGACGGTTCTGAACGATCTAGTTGTGCCACCGGAGTTTCTTAGCGTACATTTCTTCATCAGCGAATTCATTTGTTCCGTTCGGCTACCACAGACTCGAAAGGACATCCAGCAACTGGACAACCATTCGGAATCCTTACTACCACCTGACGAACTTTCATTCGTTTGGGATTTTGTGAGGCAACGAGACCTCCATCGGAAAGATATCGTAAATCAAAGACAACGGATAGAGTTTGACAATTTGCTCTTATCGGTTAAGTAAAGAGGCGGCAAATCAACACTAGAAACACGATATACCATTGCCCAACAGGCGATGAACCTGACAGATTGTGTGCTGAAAGTAAATTCCTGAACAAGGAGTTGGATTTCAACTTCAACCCTAGACCTTTAAAATCAACGATGGTGAAGAGGCAACTACATGCGTCACCAATCGACGACGTGAACAGTGCTCGGGAATAGATTATCAGAACCATTAAGGAGCGAGGTGCACCCAAAACGTTGCGGCCTGGTCAGTCAATAATTAGCACACAGGCAGTTGAAGGAAACCAAGTAGTCATCCCGAACAAATCATGTTAGGAGCGCAAACCGGTTGATCACGCTTCAGATGGCCCGCATATCATTATTCCGGTGGAGAATCAGCGATCCACTTTAAGCAGATCAAAAGCTCCAGTAGCAAATCTGCTCCGGAAAGTGAAGGTCAGTCTGGGTAAGTCGCTCTGGTTTACCCTATAACCAAAAAACACTATTTTCAAGGTCTTAATTTTGACCTAGATTACATGAACCCGGGATCTCACTGCGGCCAATTGTTGACTGTACGGAAACCCCTATCTATACCCTAGCCAAGTGTTTGTCTCGGTCTTCAGCCACCTGAGAAACAAAAAGACCATTCCATCCGGAATTCCACACAATTGGTTACCACTCTGAAAGAACTCAGCTTAAGCTCGGATGAGTGTCTGGTCACCTTGAACGTCGTTTATTCGCTCACCAAGACTCCAGTGGCAGAAAGTCTGGAGGACATTCTCCAACTTCTGAAAGCGTGTGACGGTCCATCTGAACAAACTGGTTTGTCAGTTGATGAGGCTGTAGACGCTGTGGAGCTTTCCCCACTGTCTATCTTCTTTGCACTCATAACAGCCCTCTATCAGCGAACAGGCGCAGTAACAATGGGATCGCCGATCCTACCCACGTTTGTTAACCTGCTCATACAAGATTTAAGGGAGACATTTCCGTCCAGCTTTCCTGATCCACCTACAATTTGGTAGAGATACACCGATGATACGTTGGTGGTGATACTTTCAGAAACAATTGGTAAATTCATGGAGCAAAATTTTTTTCCATTCATACATCAAATCTAAGACTGAGCGTGAATCAATAGACAGTGACTTAAGTTCTCCAAATTGCAGAATACGCAGAAGAGTTGATAGTAGACTGGACGCAGGAGTGTGCAGAAAGGACATCCATCCTAGTCGGTAATCGCGCGGATTGACCTCTGACGATTTTGACATTGTCACTGGCGTGAAGCAGGGTCGTGTCCTGGTCACAACCCCATTTGGTTTATAACTGCAAACGATACAGACGGTTGTCCTTCAGGACCCGGAAGACGGCTCTGAGATTGAGTACTGCATGGGTGGACGTCGGTTGAATATTCTATGGTTTAGCTTCACAAACGGAATACGTACTTCGACAACGCGTGTGCTATCGTTTCAATACGACAAATTACACATAAGTGATTAACTTCGGCGACTGACCATGTTTTTTTGCGATTCTGGTATCCAAATTTGGGTTGCATATCAACAGCGGTAAGATATTTTTTCTTTCAGTCTTCTCCTGGCGATGGTGTTTTTCTGCGTCTCTGTGTGAAACTCTTATCAGTGAAGACATTAACGGTAGCCGTGCAGATTTTTGCTGTTTTTGTGACAGGTTATCGACGGATTTGTCCGCCGACCGCGAGTTACGGGTTCGTGTGGCGAAGCGTGGTGCCAATTTCGGATGTCTTGAAAGACATGTCCGCAAGAACCACCATCTGAAGGTGACCAGTGAGCTAATTGTCTATCACATTATGGCGCTATCTACGCTCCTGTAAAGTTGTGAGGCGTGGACAATGTATCAGCGGATTGCGCGCCAACTGAACCGTTTCCATTCGCAATATCTAAGACGCATTTTGGGTATTTGGTGGTCGGATATGGTCTCGAGCACTGAGATACTCCGGCTAGCGGACACGGACTAGTTGGAGCCTTAGTGGCGCTCATTCATCCTCGCTGGATAGGTCACATTCGTACAGTGGGTTATGAACGGATTCAGAAGGGGCCAGTGTATCAGCAACTGGAACCAGGTAAGCGAAACCCCGGTGGCCAGAAGCTACGTTACCAGAAAGTTATCCAGTTGTCTTTCGCGTTGTAATATTGATTTCAGATTTCGGGAAGGCTTAGTGTTGAACCGGAAGGTCTGGAGAAATACGATCGGAAGGGGTGTCCCAGAGTCAGTGTACAACAGTTATGCAGCCGTGACTTCAAGCGTACGGTAAACAAAGAAGCCATAGTTGCCCTAATTTCCGGCTATATGACTATGCGGCGCTGCGGCGAATGTGGCCACGAATGCGCTAGCCGTCTCGGATGAGTACGTCATCGGCGTACTCAGTGCGCCGTTAGCGAAGAAATGACGAGTAACGGGGGAGCAAGCAGGTTATATCATTTGTACCTATTGTTTTTCTTCTGCTCCGAGCAGTTGTTTGTTAAATCACACGCTGTCTTTCACAGTCAACTGGGTCATGGTTACCTTCAACAGCTCCTTTGGCTTTGTCAGCCCATTGTATAATGAGTGTTTTGTTTGTCATCTCCCCAACCTTTGACGATTTTCTTTGTCTTCATCCTTTCTAGAATACAATAATACCTACTTTTATATCAAACTACCTCCTGCCTTACATTTTTAATATCTTTCTTCCGGCTCAGACCTTATTATTGTGGTCTCTTTATTTCTTGCTTCTGAACGTCAAAAGTTCCACTGTTCTACCAGCCTGCAGTCCGACTGAAGAGCACCGGTCTGCTGAACCATAAAACCCTCCATTCACACGCATTCTTATCTTTTTAATCGAGTAAACATTGACCACGTGATGTTTAAATGGTTCAACAAAAAGTGCAGCGCAAACCACTTGTGATGGGTGTTGTGTATGGAACATCTTTGGATTTGTTAGCTGTGACAGGCCAATCCGAGACAAACGCCGTGAACCACATACGATCCTCTTAGCATAATGAAACAGCCGTTCTGGATAAACCCCCTGATGCGTTCGAAACTCTATGTCGTGTGTGCAGGAGAAGGTTGACTTTAGCATCCCGAAAGTAGCAGACTCTTACTTGCAGCCATCTCGTATTGGTAGACAGATAGGTTATACGACATCCAGACGCCTAGATCTTTATTCACAGCGATTTTCGTCATGTACTGAGTCAACTGTGAAGCACGCGTGCATTGGCCGAATCTCCACCGGGTAGCATGTGTGCAAACTTACTATCGTTTAGGCAGAAACACCAATCGTCTGACAACCGTTTAATCGTGACACAGTCAATCTGCAATACACTGGGGTCACTAACATTCCAGATTTTTAAATAGTCAACGTAGGGAAGAGCACTGCTGGAAATATTGTCTGGAAGGTCTCCATGTTACTTAGAATTAATAGGAAGAGGAGCACTGGCCCTTGAGGAGTCAAGGAAATGGGTGGAAGTTCTGTTACAGTTCCAACTTTAAAAGTCCTCTTTTCAGGATAAAATGCTCTCCTTTAAATTACATAAGCTTCTATCTGGTGTCTGAAAGGACCATGTGGAGCATGGTCGAAAGCTTTGTTAATATGGGTGGGAGTAGCTCGTGTGCTGAGACCATTGTCTTCGGCCCCGGTTAAACTCTCTGCGGTGATAGTCATATTCATTTCTGATGACCGGCTTGTAAGAGAGGCATGCTGCATGACAGGAAAAAAGATATATCCCTGCGAAGTGTCCAAGGGTGGCACCTTCTGACAAAAGCTGTACTATATTGCATGGGATGTTAAGAAGGCTGTATGACTGGTAGCTGGCAGGCAAGTACTGACTTTCTGTCCTGACAATAAGTGTGACCGTGATGTCTTTCTAGGATCCAAAGAGAAGGTCAGTCATGAGCATTTGTTTGAAAGGTTTATAAGAGGATTCTGACAGCCGATTCCTTGAAGGTCCAAGGGTGGGTCTTATCCGCATCGACTCCACCATGTGAATGAACCTCGAATAAGTGGTCCCTAGTATTTAGTACATAAACGTCAGTAGTACTGGATGATTGCCAAAAGTGCCACAAATGTAGGTTAGGATGCTAGTTCGACGGTGCAACAATGTTCACTAGCAAACTGTACTTCAGGAATACCTCGGTAACTGAACTGTTTGGTGATCGGAAGAATTCTTCCCGTCGAACAGATAAAAAAAGTGTTGGTTTATTTTTTTTCTCAGTCGATGCATGTACACAAATAAAAATATTTCGTTCAAACCTTCATGTAAAGGAAGTCGTCAGTCCCCTGAAATACTGTGTGACGTAAACTAACAAAGTACACTTGTGAGTGAGTTCCACCGTGATCATGATCGTTTACCCCTCCGGTCTTTACGAACGCCTTCAGCCATCGTGAAAGCCGTTGTTTTCATCCCGACTACACGCCTACTGTGTAATGTCAGAACTGTTGTCTTGCTCGTTCTTTTGACCTTTCTTTGTTGCTAGGATTGTGCCCCATCCACCCGAAGCTACCACATGAACACAGGAGAAAGGTTGGCCTTCGCTAAGTGCGAAGAAAACATGGTCACAAACCCGTTCGTATTTACAGAGTTTTGGACTAGCAACAAACCAAGGTCAATAGAATGGATCGGACAGAAGCCCAGACATTGTAAAGTATGGCCCAATCCTATCGGTAGACTGCAAGTACTTGTGTCATCGTTGAGATAATCGTGGTTTTTATATCATCGAAGTTACCATAATTTTTTGGCGTGTTTCAGTTCAAAAACTCGTTTAACTCTGTTGCATTTTAAGATTCCAAAGACGTAAGCAAGAAATGCCCGCAAGTTCAATCGCATAACGTGTAACAGCATGCCGTGTCTCACCATTTTGTTTTCCCACATATACTCCCAACCGCTTTCTTTCAGGTCCTCGAACACGCAGGCTGGCTGCGTACTTGCACCGGGCTGAGGAAGATGACCAACCAGAGCCCGAGGTCAGCGGTCAGTGAATGTGAGACCACTTCTGGTTGGTCGTTTATTTCCTGACTGTAGGATCCTTCACATCGTGTCCTTGTCCGTATATATATATATATATATATATATATATATATA